>NNCF01126124.1:1145880-1161332 GCA_002313205.1 Laupala kohalensis
ATTGATTTGGATATATTGAGTTCGTTATTTTACCAACTTCTGAGAAGTGAGAATTAAACAAATTTGCGACGTGCTAGGGATTTGTTACGATTTTGCCATCGTTTAGTAAAGAAACATTTTCTTCGCGGTTTTCAGAAGTTGACGTGTAATTTTTAACAATATTCCACATGGCTTTCATCCGGTTGTTCGATTTTAGTATATGCCTGTCGTTTTCCATAACTTTAGCTGCATAGACTACTTTTCGGAGAATAGTCTTATATTTACGAAAATAATTATGGAATTCGGGTGGTTGGTTATAGCGTTTTGCAAAGCAATATAAACGGCGTTTGTTTTTTGAAGAAATCCTTAACCCTTGGGTGATCCATCTATTGTAATTCTTTGTGTTAATTAACTTGCGTTTTACGGGAAAACTAGAGTTATAATGTCTTAGGAATATTGAGATAAATACATTGAATTTGTCGTCGGTGTTTTGGCAATTGTAAACATCTTTCCATGTTTCTTCACGCAAATAATTTATGAATATGGATTTATTTATGTCATTAAACTCTCTTGTAAATTTGTAAAGGATTTTAAGCGGTTTTAGTTTATTATTAATAGTCAATACTTGAGCAAGGTGATCACTGTATCCGGCGATAAACACTTCAGAGAGATACGAGATTCCATTGTTGACTATAATTTGATCTAGCAATGTTTGAGATGAGCCGGAGAGGCGAGTGGGGTCGTTTATCGTAGTAATAAGGTTGAAGGAGTCGATAAGATTCTTGAATCGATTAACTGGTGAATGTGCAGAGTTGGATGTACTCAAGAAATCGATATTGAAATCACCACAGATAACGATATATTTAGTAGATTTATGCGTGATATGTTTTAAAACAATTTCGAAGTTCCGAAAAAATTTGTCAAGATCTGATTGAGGAGGTCTATAAATACACAAAACAACAATACCGGTGTCGGTCAGNGTCGGTCAGATTAACTGCAGAAAATTCGAACACATTATCTACGCGGAAGTTCTCGTAGCATGTCAGTGGAGAAGACAAAAGTTCATTACGAACGTAGATACACGTACCTCCGTGGGGATTTTTGCCTTTAAAATTTTGCCGACAGTAAGAACTTGCTAAATAATAATTAGAAATAGCAGTATCGTTGATGTTGTTAGTTGAAAGCCAATGCNGCATAGCAAATCGATTCGACTTTCGTGTACCAGAATTTCAATGTCTGTCAACTTGTTTGAAAGGGATTGGACATGATGATGAAATATAATTATTTTATTTTTGCAAAGAGTTTGTGACTCACGAGAAATGGAATCGACGCTAGATTGTGGAGAGGAATTTGAAATTGGTACAGCTTCTAGTTCCCGATCAAGCCCGCACACTGCACCTGAACGCGATTGTAACCTTCGAGTACCACATCGTACTCCTGAGCGCAAGTTGTAACTGTGTATGGGGGCGGCAGGAGGAATAGATGAGGACGTGGGAGATGAGGAAGCAGTAGGTGAAAAACGGGGACAGGAGAAGAAATGTGTGTGGAGATAGGAAGAGGAAATGGTGAGGTAGAAGCAGAGGGAGGTGGAGGAGGAGGAGATGAGGTAGAAGCAGTGGGAGGAGGAGGAGATGTGGTAGAAGCAGAGGAAGGTGGAGGAGGAGATGAGGTAGGTGCAGGAGGAGGTGTAGGAGTGGGTAATGGGGCAGGTGGATGATGTGAGGTCAGATGTGATGCTAGGAGAGAACCGAAGTCCTATTTCTCAGACGGTCTCAGGTGTAAACCGTGCTGGGTAAAGTCCTTGGCTGTCAGGTGTGTTTGCAAATCAAAAAATGTGATTTTTGTGTCTGCCAGGTGATGTGTTAGGGAGATGTTTAACAGGTTAATTTCATGTTTTTTTTGGAACGTTAAAGCGTGGAGGCAGGCTAGAGAGCACTATGTTCGTGTGCAAGGAGGCCATTTTTAGTTTCTGTAGATGTTCAGACGCGTTGAAATGACCACCCAAGTTAATATCGTTCTGCCCACCTATGATGATTACTGTGTCCCGCTCTGTGAGTTTTTTAGTGTAAGTGTCCAGTTCTCGAATTACTTCAGCCAAACGAGCGTTTGGCTTAAAGAAACCGAAGACTGAGAACTGGCTAGGAAGCAATCCACGTAATACGGAGGACATCTGACGACCGTGTGAATCAGCTGGTATGAGCACGTTTGATTTCTGCGTGGAAGTGTTGGTTTCATCCCTGGATAGCACTACTTCGTGGTTTTGGGTGGCTGTGCTTTCCAGTGCGTGGTGTGTGGACAGGTCTGGGTACTGGACGGGGGGGAATGAGACGAGTTGGTAAGGGAGGAAACGGGGACATGTCATCTAACACACTAAACCTATTCTGAGTGAAGACTTGGGGTGGTGAATGAGTCGTTGGTCTAACCGTGTGGTAGCACTTGGAAGGACGGCGAGAATTCCTAACTGTAGTCCAACCGTCGATCGTTTTCTTATTGACCTTTTCCAGCGCACTGATTCGTGTGTCAATATACTGTACCATGTCATTGTACGCCTTCTGAATATTAAAATTTATTGGAGATTAGAGAAATGAATTGGTGATCCTTGCCATGAAGGTGGACGAATTGAAAGGAAATTGCAATATAAATATTTATCACTATTTCTAAATATATTTTAGCAGAATGTTGGGAGAAAATGCCACATGGATCTTGATTACATGTTATGGGGAGTATATTCTCAGGAAAAATGATAAGTCACTTACACATTGATAAAAATTTAACTTTTCTAACTCAATTTGATTACAGTCATGGTGAAATGTACCATAATCTTTAATTCTAGACACTGAGAGGTATTAATTTCGCTAGAATTTTACGATAAATGACTTACGACATTTAAAATCGGTTTAAACGGTACGTTAGAAGAAGAAAATACCTGTTTTGTATGTTGATTTGTGATGCAGAGGTTAGTATGCTGATCTTGTGACCTGAGGACCTGTATCGTGTCTAAATATAGTAACTGTTGAGAGTTATGTTTATTCATTCTTGGCTCATGGCTGATGATTTTTCCGGTTGTCACGGAAATATCTCTGGTTTTCGATGAATCTCGAAAATCGTGTAATAAAACAAAATATTTGTCTGTGATTAGGACGTGAATATTCGAAATGGATAAAACTCAATCATCCTCTTTCTCCTAATACAACCCATCTCATACCACTGAAAAAAAAATTGAAAGATTGTTTACATTAACATGACTAAGTGACCCCATATTTACATTGCGCTTTAACTTAATGTAGGATTAAATTTGTGCCTTAATACAATGTCTTATTACCCATCAAGTGGACACGCGGATGGAAATAGTCAGCCATTGAGTCGTGGGAAGGTCGCACGGTAGAGCGGTTAAAAGGTCGCGACTGTACAGCAATGAATTGCGGGCACAAGCAACTGTTATTTACAATCAATAATTTCTCGAAAGAAAAAGGTTTTAAAAAAATGTTATTATTCAAAAGAAATTAATTGAATAAAAGTTTCATGGGATTGAAAAGTGGTTCAGGACTTTCATGTTAATATTGTTTTCTTTTTCGAACCTCGGTATGAAAGTCGCGAGTTTTTTTGTTTTTTTTTACGTTCGTCGTATAATAATATACTCTTCTAAGTAATATAAATAGTAATAAATAATTATGCATTAAAATAATTTTGTACAGATGAGCAATTATTGATCCCAATAACAAATAAATTCCGGAGTCAGCGTGTCACTGCTAATGTGGTTAGAGCACTGAGTTGCTTGCTGGATGGCTGGGGTTCGATCCCCGGTAGAGTAAGGATTTTTCTTCACACCTCCAGACTTCTATATAATGAGTACCGGGTCTCTGCAGGGGTCAAAACCCTTGATGCGCTGGCCAAATCTCCTCCTCCTAGTGTCGAGGCGGAGCTCTATCCTCCGTGAAGGCCTCTAGAGGGATAATTTAAAAATATTCAAGTTTTCGATTAACAGCAATGGAGACCCCGCACTGACGTCTCATACATTGGCTAGTATGTCCCTGGAGTCTCGCGATATTCGTGCGGGGTTTGTATCGCTGCTAATGAATTGAACTTTGAACACATATATCACTTTTTGCATACTCTCAATTTTTTGTCTTATGCTCTTTCTTTGACTTTGGTGTCGTTTTTTCTCATTCGAGTGACATGTCAGAACATGTGTATCTCAATGATTATTTTTCCTATGTACCTACTGCATCGTTTCTCCAATTCTTTTACGAGGGATTCAGGGACACTGTAATGGAGAAGCAAATGATAGTGTTTCTCGTACGTATTTGTGTGACCGTAGAAGGAGAGTAAAGAACACGCGGAAGAGTGAGAAAACGCTCTCAGCCTTGGCTGCCGGTTTGTTTCCAGACGGCATGGTGCGTCGCTGGTGTTGCCGCCCCCGCGCTGACTTGTTTGCTTTTGTTGTGGGTGGTTTCGCAGTGGGGCGCCGTCACTCGACAAGCCACGATCTCCGCGCTCTGGTAGCTATCAGCTCACAGACATCGCTCCAAGGCGGCGGGGGCGGGGTACTGCCCGTGTTTCTTTTTTTACATTCCGGTTACATGGCGTGGATGGGCGAATTGGAAAAATGTCATAACATATCTCGCTTTTGACGTCTCTTTACGAATTGAGTTACTAACATGCAGCTTTCAAAATGTTCGTGACGTCAAAATCTGACGGAGAAAGTTTTTTTTTTATCGAGCACTACATAGTAATTATGAGATAGTGTGATTATGCCTAGTGCTTTACTTTCATCTATTACATGCAAATGATATTCTTTCGATTATTTTACGGAATATGGTAATAAAAATGTGTTCAGTAACCGTTTGAATTTTTAGTATATAGTAAATTAATATTTATATGTGTAATAAACTGGTTACTCGAATGGTTAGTATTAAACCAATTTTGTTAAATAATTTAATGCTAATACAGAAACCAGAAAATAGTGGACGACAAAAGTGGGGGTGTTAGTGGAACGTTCACCTTGCTCCCCAACTTTTGACATAATTTTTTTCTGGTTTCCGAAAGAGTATTAATTTTTTGTACACTCATTGAACCCGTAATTAGCAGAAACTTATAGTGTAGAAAAAACATTACTTGCAAGAGATGGAGAGGGATACCTGACGAAATTCGAGACACTGAACTGCTTGATTGTGATCCAATAGATAAAAATCATCGAGCACTTCTTTCGTGTTGGCATGTTTAACACACCAAAAGTTTTATGGTATTCTTGTTTAAGGAAACGTAGTAAAAAATACTTCCTTAGAGACACATCCAGCCTTGTAAGAGTTTAAAAACATTAATATCTTATATTTTAACTTTTGAGTAGAAATATTATTTGCAGTAACTGTCTTCGCAAAGTAAATAAAATACGTTTCTAGCTTGTCTGTTTTTATAATCGGAGAAATTGGTTGAATAGGGAAGGCAGTGTTTGTAACTTCATTACAGACATAGAGTAGAAACAAAATTTTCTGAACAGGGCGACACAGAGCTGTCCTGTATTGTAAAGGACCTCTTCAGTGAGTAGTTAACGCTAATATACTGGGGGTTAAAGGTAACAGAAAACGTGAGGAACTCAAGAACACTTAATGGACTTGAGGTCCACACGGTAATGTCTGGTGTCGTTGAATTGAATAAAGATCACAAATGTACTTTATTAATCAAATCTATGTTTAATAAGAAATAAAGTCTTAATTCAATTATTTCGAAATATTCCTCAAAATCACGAAATATATTATACAAATTTGTATTCGATGTGGGTGCTATGCAATCAAAGTATATCTAGAAATTAATCACAATTGATAGTTTACACGTACTCAGAGATGAAACGTTCATAATATAAATAAATATACAATTTCTCCTTCCAACTACAATAATTGGTCTCTATCCAATGTGTGAAAATATCGTTGTGCAGTCTTTGTATAACACCTCTCATATGGCATATCTATTCTCAACTGCTCTTGAAGATATTTTACATTTGTTGAGTGCTAGCAGAAATCTCTTCAGATTGCATCTGAGAAAAATTGTTTTCCCTTGTTCATCGCGGTAAAATTAACCTCTTATCTTACATTACTTGTTGACGGCTCATTTTACTTGTCTAAGGTGAATGGATACATAAAATTTGAACCACAGATGTGCGCCTTCCCGTTACCGAGATAGATGCATCAATTTGCAAAACAAAACTGCCTTATTCATCCCTCGTTTAAGTAAAGTAAAGTTTTAAATTACTTGTTTTATTTGCCATCTCGGTTACCGGACGTTGCACAGCTCTATTTAAAATGTTATATTTGCGTATCTTCTACGATAAAATTGAGCCGTCACTAAACAATGTGAGTTGAATGGTTCACTTTACAACAATATGAATTAGGAAGTAGTATTTCTCTTAATAGCAGTCGCAGGAAAAATGTATGAGCATTAGTCAAAATGAATGTTACGAAATGTAACAGCATATGAGATCTGAGAAACAGATGTTCTGTAAGACACAATGTCGATTTCTGTCTAAGGTTGGTGGGAAAGTTATTCCCAGATGCATTAGTAAATGTCCTTTTCAGAGTTCATTTCTCGGTATTCTTGCTGTACGACAAGGGAGTTAACAAGGGATAAAGAAAAGTAATTTTTTAATTACACGATAATTTCCCTTACATTTTATTAGATTATTTTATTAGAAAGCATTCAAAAGTTACTTAGTAAAAAATTGGTTATTTTACGTATCTGAAGCGAAAGAAACTCGTAACTATAGAATTTTTATTTAATAAGATCTTTTGTTTCATTTTTGTGATATTTTTTGTAAATTCATGAAAAAACACATCTCAGTACTGTCGAGTTTGATATTTTGTAAATAATTCGGACGTTCTATTTGTGATCCTCTATGTTGTTCATTGCCACTTAAAAAGTTTGCATTAATTTTTATTTTTTTAAATTGATATTAATTGGGATAATTGTGTGTAGATAAAACCAAATTATCCTTTACAAAATTAGATTCATACTTGACCTTCATTTCAAAATCCGCTACTTGTAAAATAAATTGATTTGGAAACTCAAAACTGATCGAGTTTTGTTGTTGTGATTTTTGTGCAAATATTCGCCATTGGGTTCAGTAAAAATGTCTTTCTCTAGTGTACGTAGTTAGGACGTGTTGGAGTGCAATATATTATAGAAACATCTTTTAACGCCTCCCGGTACAATTAACGGGTAAATGTGTGTGTTTCCTTACAACTGACCGACAAGATTTTTTGAGGGACATTGCTCAGTTTCTTGAGTTACAGGTAACGAGATTGCGTACTTGAATTATTAGTTCATATTTCCCTCGCACTCCTCAAACTGTCTTTGGTCTCTAAACAATGTAGATTGTTCGTTTCTGAGTGGAGAGGTGATATGTGTTCATAAATAAATACTGTTGGTTTTAATCTGTTTACATGTCTACTTTGACATTCATATTCTGTTGTCTGTTTCCATCGTTGTAAATGTTCATAGACCAAACCACTTAATAAAGAAGATTTATTAATGACAAATGGAATTCATAAAAAAAGTTATAGACAGATGAAGATAATCATAATATACTCACATTGCGGCTACGATATCTGAGTTTAACATCATACACGGGTATCTGAGTTTAACATCATACTCATACCTCATCTACACTAATTTGTCCATAAATACACATGAAATATTCCTAATAATAGAAAAATGGCCATTTATAGACACGTTTTGTACGTTATTAATAGTCTCACATGTTCATGGTCGTCATGAATATTATTACATACTACAAAATTTTGTGGCTTATGGTAACAACAAGGAAACGGTACTTCTAGTTTTTTTTTTAAATTACGTAAAACATGAAAAAGAAACTTAATAAATAATAAACATGAAAAAATAGAAGAAATAGTTACCTTGTTACCTTAAGTTCATAGAGTTTTGATGGTTATACTCTATTTATAATTTTGTACTCGCATTTAACGTCAGTGACTTGGTTTTTTTAAGAAAGTTTTTTTATATTGATGTTACCTGTTCATTACTATTAAACGTATATTTAAGTTATTACTGTTTTTTTAAATAATTTGTTCGCTGGTTTTCACTACTCGCTTCGAGAAGAAGGTATATTTGTTAATAATTTAGGCTAACATGAATGAAACTTAGCAAAAAAGCCAACAATTTTGACAGATTATATAGCTATTTCAAAGAGTGCTGTTATTAACTTATTACTGCAAGTCACATTAATATAGAAGAAAATTGTTATGTTTTCCCTGTCAATATACGCGAACTTGCAGTAGGCGTGGCGCATCTGCATGATGATGCCACGACTAGGGACTAACCCAACCAAAGAATTTGTCGGCTAACGAAATTTTTCGTTCATTGGTTTTCAATCTCGGTTAACGAATGTAGATTCAGTTGACGGTAGATGAATGTTTCAGTGGATGCGCATGCTAACATGGGGAAACATGAACGAACAAGATCAATCAGCGATGACAAACGTGGTAATAAGAAAATAGAAAATCTTTGATGAATCCGTTTCAAAATAGTCTTTAATAATACGTTTAAAGCAGTCAAATATTTTTACTTTCCCATAAACATAGTATATAGAAAGTATTGTTATCATGAAAAAATTCGAAAGCGAGATTTTGGTGGAAATATCCCTTTGGTGACCCCTGATTCCGAAAAAGTGGTTTTTGGTTGGACGTTCGTCCGGTCCGTCCCTGTCCGTCTATCTGTGTGCTGCACTTCTATCCGAAAGGTACATTTTTTTTTCTTTTTTCGTATTTAGGGTAGAATTTACTTCTAACATATGCGCGTGCTTTCAATTTTCTTTTTACTTCAAAGGGCACTTCACATGAAGGTCAAAGTACATATTTGAATATTGTTCAAAAACTGTTCCAACGATTTTGCTTAAATTTTCTCTACGTAAAGTAGAATTAGTATGCATTACATCCGCATTAGCAGAATATCGCTTGAAAGTTTGGTATAGACGAAGTAAAATAATTTCTATCTGCCACATTTACGCATTTGTTTACTGTTTCAAGAAGCTTGAACAATATTTAACCGTGTAAATGGATCAAGCAGATGTAGAATACACTTAAATGACAGATATGATAATGATAAAATTCATTATAAAATACAGAGGACACAAAATGCATTGCAAATACGAAAATACATAAATTTCTGTCTACAACGAAATTACATTTACACAACACTTTTACGATATTTATAAGACTGTTATGTCGCTATTTGTTTTGAAATATTATTCTGAATGTTCATTTTACTCTCAAATCTCAAATATAAGACTGTAATAAGTTCATCTAGCGACTTTGAGCATGAACAGAGCACTGGAAGACGACCGAAATAAAGAGAACCACGTCAGAAATGACCCTTTCACTACAGAATTTTTTCACTCCATGCTACAGACTGACAAGCGTATATGAGAAAGTATGTGCAATGGTTTTGCACCACTAGTTGTGTAAATTTTTCAATTAAATAAAACAAAAATGGTATCTAGTTCTAAAGTGCATGAAATAGTAACCCAACGTCATTGATAAGGTATTCATAAGTTTAAATTATTTTAAATGGTAGTGAAACTCGTACAATTATGTAGGTTCATATCAAACTTGGTTGAGTTTACTATTGCTTTATAGTATTCATAAAAATAGTCTTTAGTAGTAAAGGCGAATATTTTGGAATATGTGGCATAGAAATCATAAAAGTAATCGATGAGATTATTTGATATTTCAAGAACTCTTCTTAAGGATTATTGCAACTACAATGCAAAGTCTGGTTATAATTGATGAATTACAAGAGCAGAATAACAATTTAAATTAGCTGTTAATCAGTAGATGTGAATCCTCACACGAATAACTGTTAACTATGAAGCTTACTAACGAGTCCGCTAGAGTACAATTGTGTTATATGAGGCGGACAATCCACTGAATCTAAGTGATCGAATCGTAGAAGCAAAATTATATAAAGGCTTTTAAGAACAAAAGTGAAACAAAAACCAAAGAATTGGAGGTCTATGCGCTTTGTTTATTAAGCTTTCTGTGTAATTTTCCTTCTCTCTGAATTTTAATATAATTCGTAATTAAGCACGAAAGGCATACAATATTGAAAAACCTGTGTACTTTTGTAAGGTTTCTTCGTGGTTCTCACTTTTTATACTAACAAAAGTGAAAATTGAATTACACTGAAGTAACAGATGAATTTAGTAACATGAAAAAAAACTGGAAACCAACAAATGAATTTAAAATATTATATAAGAATCTCTAGTAACGCCTTGCAAAATGAACTAAAAAATACCGACCTGTTGTTTTAATACTAGCATATACAGTAATGATTGTTTTAAGTTTTTTTTTCACATCCCAGGCAATGCCGGGTAGTTTTATTAGTATGAAAGTATTTTATACTTTTTTTAAACTTTTCTTTAATTGTGGGCATCATCCAGAACTAATTAAGCAATTTTCTGTAGACATATATGGGAAATCACGTATAGAATACCAGAAAGGGCTGTTACTGTTTTATTATATACAATGAGAAAAGAAAATCCGAATATAGCATTAAAACTCTGCTACAATATTTCCATAAGGGTAAAAAACTCATTAATTTCATCAGCAATTAGCTAAACGAGGGTGCCATATGGACAATAGAGCGGCGAATCCAAGCTCCTCTTTATCCCCCTCTTGACACCTGTTGTGCACAAGCAACGGCTGATTTCCTTCCATGCTGCTTGAAGATAAGATGTATTGTTCCGGTATTGTTCAGTTTTTAGTGTATGATAATATACGAAAGCTGTTTATAGCTTGTGAAGTGCAAAGAAAACGACTTGGCATGATGTCCAAGCAGCGCATGGCGGCTGCTAAAATGTTACGACACCGTTGTTCTGTTCAATGTTTCCACTCGGGTCGTTTATTTTACGACATCGTAAGTGAAAATCCATTATTTTACATATTTCAAGGCTGCGCTTCACTAACACTCCCTACCGCAACACGTGAAATATTAGATACAATAACGGTGAAACCACCCACAAGTAAATTATGGAGGTATATATCTTCAAGTTATTTCCCTATGTTATTTTTAACTTGGTTACAAATTATAATTATTACCATTACATTTTAAGCGATATTAAAGTTGAAGTAACTTTTACAATAGAAAACAATATGACATACCTTACGGTGAAGTATCTTCTCAGTTTCCTTTGGTCATGGGTAGTATTCTACCAGTCCATTCACGATGCAAAGTTTATTTTTTTAGAATTTCACCAGTAAATGGAATATGTACTTGCTTGGTTTATCAAGTGCTTCACTATCGACGTGAACACGTAACGTAAGTATTTTAAAGTGTACGACTTGTGAGATATAACATTCAGGTCATGTAAGAAAGTTTCATTGCTTACTGATGTTTCATACGATTTTGAAGTGGAATATGTTCGACCTCCATGTAGTCAAAACTCTATAGCCACAAATGCACTTACATCATTGTCTGCTCATTAGGAGAGGTTGTTTTATATAAGGTAGGATCAGGATTTTACTGTCCCGAATTACTCAAAATTAAATTTGTTACCTAGAATTAAAGTTATTAAATCTTGAGTGAATTATGGAACAATTTATACGCAGTATTTCGTCATTCCGTGAAGTATAGAGAATGTCTTGTTTTACTGGATGAAAAACACATGAGTTTCTGATATTAATTTCAGGATCCTTTGCAATACAGTTCACATGCCAGATGACTTTGTGCCTCGTTAGTTTTTCAGTGATTGATACAACATAACCGCACAAATATTTCCATTATGGTATTACGAAAAATTCGCCGGTCAAACACTTCTCAGATTGTTTCTGTGATTCACCTCGTTTATTACGCCAATAGCGCGCATGTTTCACGCTCAATAAATTATTTCACTGAAGTTGCCCCAGAGCAGATGTTATTGAAATTTGACTATTTCTCCGCATCGTCGAATTCTTTTGGGAACATGAAACACTACGTAGGGACACGTTAATCAGTCTGCCCTACCCGGCCATTATATTGAAGCTGCGAAGGTCCATCACGCCACAACATGAGTCTGTCCTCTCTTCGCTCTCGCACTGTCGTCTAACGCTCTCTGGGATTCCCCTATCGGATTCCCACTCGACGCGGGCGACGCGGACACTGACTGCCGGGCGGACGGTCGGCGGCACGAAGGCGTCGAGGCGTCGCTACGTCAGCGGCGGGCGAGAACTGAAGCTCTACACGCCCGCCCCCGCCCAAATCGACCCTCCCCCGCCCACTCCTCCGGCACGACGGAGGAGACGGCGGCAGCGCGCGCCGATGCGCACGCGTACCGCGTTTCTCGGCGACGGGTATCACCGCGAAATACCAGCGGTTGCAATACGAATGCGATAATTTATGATAAATATATAAATTGGAGAAATTGATAGAGTTAATTTGATTGAATCCCATAATCCTTCCTATTGTAATAAATGTGAAAGTATAATTTGTTCTAAAGTATCGTGTAAATTATGATTATCTTGATGAAGAGTGTATCAAAGTAAGCAAGGAATCAGAGATGGAGAGAGATGGCTATAAACACACATTTCTATTGCTAAATTAGACAAAAAATTACTTTAATTTTAAAGAGAGGGCAGACGCCATCACAAGAGTTTTTCAACAAAATAGTTGATAGATATTTGAAGAAAGGTCATCGTTTCCTCTTAATTGCTAAGTAGTTACTTCTAGTAGTAGAAAAGGGGACCATGTCTATTTCTGGAGATCAATATTCACGACAACATAGTTTAAAGTTTAATACAAAAAAATGATTTTTTGGGGTTCATATACTTTTTAAACAATATACAACAAACAGAGACACACTAAAAAAATGTCAATAACTCCAGGTATATAGGGCAGAGTGGGATACGGTGGATCGTTTACCATAGCGTTGCGTGTGTTGCAGGACGCAGATGCGTCCGCGCTCGCGACTTTGTTGTTCTTACTTTAGAACCTCCAACTGCCGAACGAATCGCCATCTCAGCGTAGAAGTGGAGAACCATGTCACAGCATCGCGGACATCGAGTAAGTGTGAAAGTATATTTTTACGACTTTTCTAAAAACGTTTAACTTCTACAAGAGTTTCAATTGTGAAGGGTATAATACACGTTGGTTTTTTCAGCAAATGTAGAGGTATTTTATCGCTCTATTTTAGGGTCACGTGGAATGTATATTTTTCTATGATTTTTTTAATACAATTACTATCAATGGGGAACAGTGAATCGCTTTGTATAGGTCACAGTGGATCGCTATGCGAGCCATGAGATGAGGGGCGGATACACACTATATTTTAGAGGGGCGGATAATGAAAAAAACATATAGTCTTGGACATAGTACGTTCCAGAAAACATCTCAACCTCGGAAAATAATTGAAAATTCTAAAGCAAATCGTAATTTTAGGTCATCTAAGTGTTAATTAATGTGCTGTTCGGTAGAGTCACGCCCTACTTTTGAGATTAGTTTAAAATTTTTGTATGAAAGGGGAAAGTAATAGATGCAAAACATTTATTTTTATTAAAGATGCAAAAATTTTATTTAACTTTTCGATGTACATTTAATTTTTCAAGGGCAAGAATAAAATCAGGGGCACATCCACGGGAGGTTCTTAAATTCTAAAGAATTATTCTGTTCAACGAAAAATGAAACTGTACCAAATCGAAACTATATAGAGCATAATTTTAAAATTTATTAATGAAAATTCTCCAACTTCCAATAAACTATGAAATTTTTGACGAACCCAGGTTCCAGCCACGAATTCTCCTCTCTACCTGGGTCTCTGTAAATCTTGTCTCCGGAATGCTCGTTCTTTTCGTGAAGGTAATCTGTGTAGTAAAACTTCTTAAAAATACAATTAGCCATGAAACGGGCATTAAACGATAATTTTAGAGAAACTAATACAATTAATGTGGATGGTCAAGGGAGTGAAAAAAATAATCATACTTGGAAGCGGGAAGTCTGGTTGTCAAACAAACCGGACAATTGGTGAGTTCTAATTTAATTTAATCAACCTCCAGGTTTGTAGGCCGCAGTATTTTACTGGAGTCAAGTCTAGAGACTAATAGTGATTATTGTACAGTAATTTTCTAGTTTCATTAAAAAACACTTTATAAAATTTCCATACAAAAACATTAAATTAGTAGGTCAATTAGTTGAAGTACTGATGATAATGAAAGATTTTTTTCGATTCTAATATCGATTCCAGGTTGTTTTTTTTACCTTCATTCCAAATTCGTTTCCGATTCCTGAAAACTCAATGATTTCAGAATAATGGTCAATAGCAAATTGTCAAATGTGGCGGGTGAATAATCTTATGGTCTCCGCTTCATTACGAATTAGTAGAAAGCTAAGGAACTAACTGGTGACAATTCCTGTCTACGTCGTTATTGCGTTGCTATAAAAATCAATGCGTAATATTCATTCAAGAAAATGAGTCTTTTAAAATGTGTTTGGCTCCTTTGTTGCGATTTATAGTCACAATACATCACACAATATACAATAGGATAAGAAAAATGTGATTTACTGAAAAATCGATCGTAGAATTTTTTTCTTTTAAGTTATTTTTCTAGAAAGAGCGTATTTTTGACTAAGGAAGTGTACTTTTCATTCCTCCGTATATTTAAATTGTCTTTTGTGTTCTACATCGACTGACCTTTTACGATGGCCTGTTATGATAAGACTTCGCATCTTTAGGTTTTTAACCATTGTTTTCATTTATATTCTATCGAACCCATCAATGAAGCCATGTTCACATTCCCCAAGCCCCCTCCCCCATAAATAAATCCTGGGTGCGCCCCTGAATAAAATTACTGGTAAAAGATGGCGCTGAAGCTGCGGTTTTTGAAACATTAAGTACAAGTGCTGTATACGACAGGGACTGTGAAAATACGGCTAATATTTTCTCTTTATACACAATGTCAAGTTACGATGGCACTCGTTCGTGTAGTAAATTTTATTCTTCCATCCTTATTGTTATACTCGTGTTCGATCCAGTGGTTGTTCATTCTTCCGCCACGAGCAGGTGTCATTCATCAATGTACAATCAATGTTAATAGATAATACTGTTCAAATAGTGAGGGACTGATCTCAAATTAATATAATTTACATGGAAGATACTTATTTATCTCATCATGGCAACAGTCTGCTTAGGAGATCCATTAACATCGTATGATAACAAAAGCAGCAGCATAAAATCGCAAAGCGTTCCGCTATAACACAATCGCCGTTCGTAAGTCACGGACCTCCGAAGACGACTCTCTTCCCACGAGCGTATCATCTGTCGTGCACATCGACACCCATTCTCACAATCAAGGCACGTTGTGCGTTGCTAAATCGTTTCTACAAATATACTGCAGTACTTTTTACAGATTAAAAATCGTTCAAATGCGTCAACGTCTTTGAAAATCAAAAACTCTTTTCCGCGTCTAGTCTCAGTGGGATTTTTTTTTTTTTTTTTT
>NNCF01126124.1:1161375-1222780 GCA_002313205.1 Laupala kohalensis
TGCTTTAAAAATGATATCCGATAGGCAAAAGTGTAATAGCTGTTTCAAGATAAACGAATATAACTTTCACAACCCTATGCAGATATCACAAACAAATGAAAATATCATAATCTCAAGATCCTATTAACACTGAAATACTTCCACAAAATTATTCTGTGCGAAAATTTCCCCCGAATGTTCAAGAGAAGGACTTGATTGATTATTTGAAGAAATGCTGCGAGATGTTCTAAGGACTTACCATACTGGATACAAGCAGACTATCTCTGTAAGTGACAATTATGATCGAAATGAAAGTGCAAAAAGAAGAAGCAAATCTAACAGGAATCGAATGGTTTTGCTGGATGCCCTAATGTTCGCCTTAGAACACCAGAAGGATGCCATTGAGTCGGGTCTCGACGTTCAAGCGCGAAAATGTCAAATGTTTTTGAAAATTTAGAAAATGCTATGTCTAGACCAGATGTGTTTTGCAATGAAACCAGAGTGTACAACCTGGGTACCGTGACCGTTCATAAAGTCTGCCAAGTTATTGGCAGTTATAGGACAAAAGCGAGTATCGAAGGTAACCAGCGCAGAGAGAGGTAGTGACCATATGCTATGTTGTAAACGCTTGGCATATGTTACAAGTAGTGTAAGGAAAATATTATATTGCATTGTGAGGGTTGGAATCATGGACTCTGATATCAGCAGATAGGACGTTAAACAATTGTATGTAGGGGCATTGCGACAAGCATTGACTTATGGATGTGCGATTTGGGGACGTCGCGTGTTATATGCTAGCAATTTGAAAAAAGATAAGTTCAATAGAGCGACAAATCTTACTCCATGTGACAGGATGTTATAAGACAGTTTCAACAGATGCGTTTCAGGTACTTGCTGGGAGTTTACCCATAGATTTGCAAAATCAGAAAATAAAATATCGACATCTATTAAAGCAACACATGGAGATAATTCTAAATGGTGAACGACTAACTAAGGATGATAAAATGGCACGACGACTGTTAACAGAGCATTTAATGGAGGGATGGCAGCCGAGGTGGGAAGCAAGCTTGAAAGGAAGACAGACTTACAGTTGTATAGACAAGATAACTTTTGTGCAAAAGAATAGACGATGGTTTAAGCCAAGTCGAATGTTGGAATACCTTACTGGACTTGGTAATTTTAGAAACTACCTACGGAGGATCGGAAAGGATGTTGTACCCGATTGTGATTGTGACGAGAATGAAGAGACGCCAGTGCACATTTTGTGGGATTCTGTGAACTTTGGGACAGAGCGTGCTCAGTATATGAAAAAGTATAGACAGAAAGATATTTTTAAATTAAAGGATTTTCGACAACTGAGTAACAAAGAATGGAAATACAACATACTGAAAGAGTACATCACAATCCACTGGGTTTTTGCGAATGACTTTGCAGAATTAGAGTGAGAAATAACAAGACATCGGAGATACGCACGTCTCCTCATGGCGGGAACGGTACACGCGCTATGCGGTCAATTTGTAATGTGAATTACTTAAAATGTTAAAAGAAAACAGGACCCTGTATTGCGATTGCTATAGAGGCATGGTGACCTACTGGTCAGGAAATAAAATGAAAAACAAAATGTAAACGCATTACCTCTGGTAATGATATTTCCCCGAGTCCTTGTCAAACCATATGATTTAAGATGCTCTAGGTGGGACTTTGGATCTAGCCATACAAATTAGATAGATGAACGGGGAGGTGTTTGTGAAGACTATTCAGCATTTTTTAACCCACAAAAATAGCAGAAAAGATTATCCTAGCCTCCTGATTTAGAATAATAGTGTTGCATCCAGTCTCTGAATTTGGTTAAAGACTACGGCGTGACGGTTCCTCCACATTCTATAGGGAAAAGTAGCAATTAGATGTTGGTAAGTTTTGTAACGTAAGCAGATGTGATTATATTATTGTATAAAAATTGTAATTGTCTAAAACGTTTGTGGTTTTGATACTTTTTATGGTTAATAATAAAAATATTGTGAGACTAACTGCCTACAAAGACGGTTTTGAAGTATAAATATTAATTTAGTTAAATAATAAAGAGTTATTTTGAAGTAAAAATGTTTTACTAGATTGTAAATAATTCATGCTTTAGTGAACACCATGCGATGCATTGTACACCAAAGCCCTGATTCACTGTGACCAATGCATGGGTGACAGTGGATCATACCCCATTTTTTTTAAATATATGTTTTATTTCATTGCTTATCTTCCCAATAGCGATTTATGTGATTATTTTTTTAAATTAGATAAATGTAAAAGAATTTTTTTTAATGTCTTTTTTAAAGTGAAAGTAGTAGAATTAAAACACAGTCGAAAAAAAAATTTACCACTGTACTCCATTTTCCCCTACGTCGTTTGACTGTTGTTTCCCATGTTAATTGTGGAACACGAACATGAATTTCAATATTTATAGTAAACTGAACCAATTAAAGATTAATAAGGACCTTTTAAATCAATTTCACAAGTAATTTGTTAATTAAACAATGTTGTTAAGTTTGACGATACTTGCTGATAATACGCTTTAGCAAATAATTCACATGCATAGTTAAAGAAGAAAAATGAGAAGTTTAAATGTTCCATATTGCTAGTAAACCTTTTTGTTACAAATAACTTCACACTTTTAACACTATGCTGAACCAAGACCTTTTAGTCATGTTAAATAACCGCAACTGTGAATTCGCATATCCAGGAGTAACCGTTTCAATTCCATTGAGGCGATCAAGTCTCAATCCAATCGCTTCTTGCAGTATTTCAACAAACATCGTAACGACATTGAACATTTAAGATATAGAGAGTCTTTATTATGCACAGAGGGACATAATGATTGGCAGTATGCACAGTCAGACATACGTGGAACGTTTGTTAACTTATTACACGGACTTAATTTGAACTTCAATATAATTATAAAACACATATTCCTTAAGATATAAGTTCTACTACAATTAACGTCCATTATGTAATCTAATCAAATCAATAATGAAAATATTTCGACCTTTTATGGACGAATATCATCATACGTTTTTCATTATTTATTTAAT
The DNA here is from genome assembly GCA_002313205.1 of Laupala kohalensis. Lineage (NCBI taxonomy): Eukaryota > Metazoa > Arthropoda > Insecta > Orthoptera > Trigonidiidae > Laupala > Laupala kohalensis. The sequence goes on from NNCF01126124.1 coordinate 1,164,435, forward strand.
ATATACGAGTAAGATTATATGTCATCTTAATTTCGCAAAGTTGTCTTCGTAAAGACACCTCTTTTGTGACAATAGGTTAAGTACGAAGAAACACAGATATTTTCGAAAAGTTACCTTTAGCGAATAAGATATTCCGATCCGTGACTTCTTTGACCATGTTGAAATTGTTCATACGTATCAGATTTAATAGGAAAATAGGCTTCTTTCGCACCGAAGAAAAGCGCTCGTGATTCCTTCGGTATGTTCAGATAGCACTCGTGTCCCCTGAATATTGATAATTAAAATACCCGTGAGCATAGACGACTATTAATAGTATTAATAAAAATAATAATAGTCAGCTATGGTCTGGATCAATCAAATAAACTTTGATGGGTACATTCACCTATTGATTCAAAATATTATTGTACTTATAAACCAACACTCTTAGTTATTGANCAAATTATACAATGAAAGAAATTTCCTAAATTCATTTCTAAAGTAATTTATGATGAAAGCGTATTTTATCAGTCACTATCATCTCTCTTTCAGAATCGTTCTTTCTGTAGTCTCTACCACATTTCAAGTCGAAACGAAGTGTATTCTGGTAAAAAAAGAGACAACTCAGATACGAAGTATATTGTAGTACATTAAATTAATGAGTCAAGTCAGATATGAAGCTAGTGAATCAGCAACTTGAATACAATGTAGGACTTTCATGGAAGGATTGACTTCGAATCGTAAGAAGTTCGCGTGACGTAATAACTCGGACATTATCATACAGTCATTCCTTCGTACGTTATAGGAAATGTTTTATGCAAACAGAGAGAGGTACATTCTTTCTTGTGCGATGATTTATTTCTTAACCCAATTTTGGGGTGTTTTGTTAAACAATTTTTTAATAATTCCTGAATAATATTTTGCGATATTTTTGTGCGTGTCAAAGAAGTTGACTGCTGCAAGCAATATTTAAGTGCTAATTAAACTTATTTATGCAAATAAAGCATGCTGAGAGCTCAAATGTTTTCTAGGTTGAAGAAATAAATCCACAAAATGTCTTATCAGAATCTGTATATTCTTCTTATTTATCTTAACTCATTTTCCCTAATCCTTAGGGGTCGGAGATGGGGATGATATGATGACTCTTATTTTGATTTGGCGGGGGAATTTCTAGGGTGCCCATCCTGCCGCACCTCCCCGAGGTGGGTGATTCATGAATAACATGGGGTGAATGATGATGAGTGGATGTTGTGGTGGAATGATAGGCAGGGGAAACGGGAGATTTCTGAGAAAACCTGCAGCGAATACCGCTTCGTCCACCACCTCGAATGGATCGGACCGGGTTTGAACCCGCGTCCCTAGAGGTAGAAGGTGTTAAGCACTACGCCACGGGTCGCCCCTTTTCAGAATCTGTATATATTATGATATTTGTAACCTTTTTTTGTAATTTGATTTTACTCTTGAGATAAAACAAAGTTCTATTATGTTATTTGCTGAAATTGTCTGTGATAGAAATGATGTTGATATTCGCCATTCTGGCGTGAAAAATGCTATGTCATGTTTTAATGAATATACTTCCATAATAATTCGTCTACTATTACACTGACTAAGATATCAATTTTTACGTATAGAGCTTCTATGTGTTTCTCGACTATTATGCAACAAAGAATATTATAATTCACCGAAATACACAAAGTAACCCTTTATTTCATGTTCTCGGTTGTACTTACAGTCCCATATTATGGGAGCGGTGCGTTGTATACCATGTGCACTCTGCCATGTCCAACGGCAGTCGATTTTGAGAAAGTGGGAAGTAATTAATTTTTTAAATAATTATTTTTGGGATTATGTCTCCTTTTGCAATATCTAAAAGTATATAACAAAATAATAAGTCAGGCACATACGAGTTAATTTACATTTGAGTAAAAATGTGAATCTAAATTCTATTAAAAACAGAGTTTATGGAAATAAACAACTCAGCACACCATTCCTACACCATGACTGATTTATGTGGCATTTTCATTAGCGCAATGGCGATTCTTCTGTATACTAGCTCAAATGAGCAAGTTCGTTTCCTTGTAGATAATAATGCACAAACATAACGGAACCAACCCATACAAATACGAGGTAACAAGGTTCACAGCCTGCAGCATGGGTAATGGAGTGTGCTTCGGCTAGAATTTTTAACATCGACCTGCGGAACAATGAATTCACTTGCATCACGCGTGTCCAAATCATAACATGTACATTGATCCCTTTCTGGCGGCTTTGTTCGGCAAACTCCATTGGCAGCAACGGTGCTCTGTGGTCTTTTTCGAACAAACATTTAATAATGTTGCTATTTGTCTTTCAATTCGATTGTGCCGGTCTGGAGTGTATAGAAACGTTTTCATTTTGTTTACTAGAAAATGTTTGTCCAAACACGTTAATCTATTTCAAAGTTACTAGACGAGATTTTGCGTGCTTCATTTTGTATTGTCTGATATTTATAAATAAACTAACTGATTACCCGGAAGTACCTTGAATTTTTCTTAGACTAATCTTCTTTTACTTAGGAAAAAATAATATCTATCTATATTGCAAGATCATATTTTATTTACTGGTTTTTTTAATTTACTGCATTCTATTATTTCAAATTTTTAATAATACAAATTTAATACGAAACTTGAATCACTACACCATTTCGCGGGAGCCACGCTTGTCGAATTTTTGCTTCCGAGGCAAGACACTGCTGCACTATTTCATTAAAATTCTTGTAAAATCTAAACTATTCGTGAAAATTTTACTACGTCAAGACGTTTTTGATTTTTGTTAAATGTACAAAACAAATAATTCATTAAATTTGATGATGATTTATTTTTTTCTTCGTAAAGTACCCTCTCAAATTTAAATATTTTAAAACTTCTATTTTTAATAACGTTTTACCGATCGTTAAGTTTTGTAGATAGATTGCAAACTTTTGAGGCAAACAATATTGCCATATATAGTGTCACCTATCTCTAACCGTTTAGGCTGCGTAAGCAAATATAACTCTTTTTTCCCAATTTTATCGACATTTATTATCAAAAACCATTTCTATCTTTCCTTTCACACATTTTGAAAATAAAAGTTAGTTCTTGCCAAATTTCATTACGATCCTTCCTGTGCTTTAATAATGATCAAGTAGCAAACATACAGATACATTTTCGCGTTACGCATGTATATATTAGTATGGATGCATGCCGGACACATATCAATCAATCATTCTACTTACCTAAATTCGAATTTACATCACATTTTTATGGAATTTCGGTGGATAATAAATGTGTACAATGATAAATTAAAATTACAACAAACATCTAATATTATGCTCCATTAATTACTTTGTCCACAAGAAAAAAATTTCAGATAATAAATGAATGAACCTATATTGGAGCCGTCGATTAGTAGAATGAAATTTTGAACGTTTTTCTATTTTTCTTCAGTAATATTAGACGTAATGTGCGCATTCGATGTCAAATCAGAGCCCAATTATTTTACTATCACCTATCTCAATGCTATGTTTATTTCAAAGTTATTTACCTATGGAATAATGTATATGATACTTTGCGCTCACCAGTACCTCTTAAAATATTGTTCCGTTGATGTTTCGGCACTTCAATAAGTTTTAATCAATAAAAAAATATTATAAATAATAGTAGTATTTTTATGACACGTGTTTTTCAGTACAGAACTCATCAGACACCGACGCTCTATAATGCTATCAGTTATTGAGAGAAAAATATCCTTACAAAAATACGTTTCTTTTCTTTATTCATCATTTTAACTCATTTGTATTTCTTTAATTTTTTAATGACCCCTCAAAACAAAATCTAATTTGTTGTCTTTAAAATAAAACCAGATTTGCTATGGAATCGTGACCGGTATTCAAGATACGAAATTCAATATCGAGCGCAGTGAATGAATATGGCATACATAGCAGAGAGTAGAGGCGCATAGTTTTGGATGCGGTTTATATTTTTATTCTTAATACTTAAGTCCTAATACTTGATAATACTTTATACTAAAGTGTTTTATAAAGTACAGGTTGCCTCCAAATGTTGTGGTGGATCTAAACCAGCGAAGTCATGTTTACACCATTATCTCTGTAACTATCTTTTTCCATTTTAATTGTAAATGAATGATATTAAAGTATACATCAAAAGGGTCTTCACCTACTTGTGACACATCTCAACTTTTTTTGGGTTAAAGTGGAGAGCGGGAGCCAATGGACTGATATGGCGTGGGTGGGGTACATGATGCTTATAAGTGTACACCAATAAGTGCCCGCATGCTGTCCCGTTAAATAGGTCTCTGTCAGTCAAGACTGATTCTCACCTTCTAGTGGGGGTCCCTGGGCAATGCACTCTTAGCTCTTGGAATCTTAATCAAGATTCTGAGATGCTTTGGGCTGTGGGTGACTACATGACTCGGCACTATCTTCTTGGAGATGATGTTCATAGGGTGTGGATCACCTATAGCTCACTCAGAGTGTAGCTAACGAGAACAGGCGGGAGACGAGTCTCTGGCGCCTGAAAACGGGAGCTGTAGGCTAAGGGAAGGAAAACCCTGACAGAAAACCGAGGGGGGAGGGGGGTCTCCATAGGCGTGGTGAAGCCAACCTCCCTAGGGGAGTTAACCCTAAACAAATCCTGTCCTCCGGGGTTCCGGGGGTTGGGTCTAGGCCGGCACCCTATTCCTATAAAAAAAGTACCGCTCGAAAAGCTCAAACAAAGTCTAGTATAGTTCTCCTATTAAGACGAAAACGGCATGTTAAAAGGTCACGATTTGAATGAATGAATGAATGAATATTGGATCTTGGAACGTCACGACAATGCTACAGATTGGAAAGATGTACGAAATAGCTGAAGAGATAAAGAAAACAAATATCAAGGTTCTGGCAGTGCAAGAAATAAGATGGCAAGGTACAGGAAAAATTGTAAAGGATGGATATACTCTATATTATAGCTGCGCTGAACAAAAAACTGGTTAATTGGGGACAGAGTTTATGGTTTTTCGAGAACGAGAAAAACATCATCAGTTTTGAGCCAATCAATGAAAAACTATGTAAAATCAGAATTAAAGGAAAATACCATAACATAAGCTTAATAAATGTTCATGCCCGTACAGAGGATAGCGATGAAGAGAAGAAAATGCTTTTCTACGAAAATTTACAGGATGTAATTAATTTAGTACCAAAACATGACTTTATGATGGTAGTGGGGGACTTTAATGCTCAAATAGGCAGAGAACAGTATTACCAAGTAATATCAGGACCATACACCCTGCATGAAACTACAAACGAAAACGGGAATTACATGGCAAGTATAGCTCTTACTAACGATTTGGTAATCGCAAGCACACTCTTTAAACATAAAGATTTACACCTCGGAACATGGAGGGCACCAGACGGGACGACGATAAATCAAATTGATCATGTCTTGGTAAACAGAAATTAAAAAATATTAATTCAGGATGTCAGGACACTAAGATGCCCAAATTGCGATACAGATCATTATCTTGTAAATGCTATTGTTAAACAAAAATTAGCATGCAATAGACCAGCATTAACGCAGAAAAGATGGAATCAGGAAACGTTGTCTGATCAAAATACAGTAGAGAGATATAAAATATCAGAAAAGCAGAAACTAGATGAAAACAAGGAGGAAGAAGATATAGAGAAAGAATAGTCCGTCGTTAAACGATCTAAAAAAAATTAAGAGAAAACTCCAAGACTTATACCGTCATGAAATATAAACCAACAGACTGGAAAAGAGATCACTTATCGTACAAACCTTAGTAGCTGGGCAATGGGGCAGAAAACCATACATTGATTGTCTCAAATCAAAAGAACGATCGGGTTACGGATGGTTTCGCTTAGGAGGGTGGAAATTAAGAAAACTGAGGGGGCATCGAGACTCTATTTGCCCACTTTGCGATGAGCAAATGAAGATTGAATTCGCATTTTACTAATGTGCCCGAAAACAGATCAAAAACGAACTTCTATTCAAGTTGGTGCATTCCAAAATTATAACATTAACATAGATTAGCCATTACGATAACGAGAGACAATAGAGTATCTGTAGTGCAGTCCCTGGGTCAGTTCCTAGGATATGTGAGGGAGATGAGAGAAAGAGTACTATTACGATACAAATCACAAGTAAATAAAATTACAATCTTTTTAAGTTCGAAAACAAAGATTGGCAAAATTAAAACTGCAACTATCTATTCAATGAAAGTGAATACCAGGGCATTGATTGCACAGCCCACGGCTCTACTTAAGGGGCATTTGAAAGGCGTACAAGCAAAAAACCGCGCCCCACATTTGTACATAATTAATAATTTTTGTAAATAAAGCGCCCTATTGAAATTGAATCATTTTGTGAACTGGATTGCATTTATATTTAGTTCACCATTAAACTGATTTTAATTGTATACCGAATTGCATGTGTACGCAGGAAACTATCTATTGAAACTTAAGTCCACTGACAGTTATGAATTTATATTAACTTAAAAATTACAAACTTTAACACTTTACTTACAAATTTTTTTTAAAAATTCAATGCAGTTTTTGTTTGAAGACAGTTCTCATTTGTCAAATCCGTTTTTAAGTGGGACCCTTTGAAAAACCACCAAATATGTAGTTCATTCTATCTACTACACAATGTCATATTTTGACTGTCGATTACGACTGCATTTCTGAACCGAATATCGAGTTAAGTTTACTTATTCGATGCAGATGAAAGAGCTCTTTAGTGATTCTTTAGTAAAGTGTATGTTAGGAAGCGTTATCAGAAGATTTATTACCAGACAACTGATAAAAGGTGCCAAAATTTTACGTTTTTCTTTTGAGTTGAAATGATGTGCTCCTCCTGTGGCCGTGCAAACTCAGATTACTTGTATCATCAACGAAAGGAATCGAAGCAGCGTGAAGCCTGGCGTGAAGTTAAGAGCGAGATAGAACTGATTCTTCGGAGAGACTGAGAACCTCTCGAGGCGAAGACTCACTTTATACTGAATTTAGCTTGTGGCTTCATTTATTATTACACCTTGGTTTGTATATTGTAGCAACCGTCAATAATGTCGAAAGATGACATCCGATTAAAACAAATACTTATTTTAGGTCGTAGTAAACATCGCGTTGCTAACCGTGTCTTAGTATTAGTGAGAGAAATGAACTGCAAGTATTTATAGCGCACGCGCTATGAAAAAATATGTGACTAAGACCTCCCACACAGTCGCCATACTAGCATTAATGCGTGTATCAGATGAGCTGTATTGTCCCAACCTTTGATCTGCGTATCCCGAGTTCACTGACCTTCAGGCTACAGTGAGTAGGACATGGTACGTTTCAAGCCCCTTGAGGCGGCGACGGGTCCATGTAGGTCAAGAGGGGTAGCACAACGAACGCCTTGTTGGTTTTGGGGGATGAAACGGAGATGCAAGGACAGAGCAGATGAGCGACGAGAGATAGTTCTCTTGTGAAGGACAACACAAACATCCCTCTGCACACGTGCTGTATGAGATCAAGCTTTACCTACTCAGTCTTCGGCATACAGAGTCCGGTCTGTAGAGAAGCGTAGTCGCAAACTGTATAGTACACGAGACAGGCCCACATCCGTTAAAATATATTTCATGACCCATGTTGTATGCACACATATAAATTTTGATGGCAAAGATGGCAAGATTTAATAACTGGATCAACAATCAAAGCTTTTTTATTGATGTTTTGAATTGTGAATTGTGTGAGGTTGCGAACAAATACATTATTCCTGTGAAACTAGAGTAATAATTATTATCAACTGTCCTGTGATTAGATATTAGAATTGGTCGGAAATTTTTGTAACGTAGTTATTAATCAATTATATCGATATGCTTATAAACAGAATATTATTCCCCCCAGGGGACTTACATCTAGTAAGTACGTGTTTGGCAAACACGGGGCCCCGAGCTGAGTCTGGCATTACTTCCACTTACTTGTGGAGGCTCCTTCCTTTCTCTTTCCTGACCTTCCTTGGTCACCTCTTGTATCTTTCATTTTCCTCTTTCTTCTTTATTTTATTTTATTTTCATTTTTGTAATGATGTGTGTAATGTTTTGAGATGTGTTGATATTTGAGTTTTGAGTTGTAATTCAGGAGGGTTTTTAGTGGGTATGGTTGAGTCATTCGGCGAGTCATGTTGGCTCTCCTTAGTGCGTAACTGCATTTTCCCTACCTGTACAGAATTTTAGGGCTCTAATGACCTCGATATCGACGAACCGTAAAGCCCCCACCCCCCCAAGAAAAAACCAAAACAACAAAAAACCAGAATATTATTAATGAATGTGGTAGATAGAATAGTAGCATATATGAATATTTAGGTATACAACAAAATGGGGATATGAATTGGATCGTAGACACTGTGCAATAATTAAGACGATTCCTCATTCTTTTATTATTTGGTGCTCATTGACTATCAGTAAAGTACAATAATGTCGTAAATTCAATAAAAATTCTTTGAATAGAATATTCTTCAATATTGCTCCTTGATTTCTCAGAAGTTTAATGAGGGATGGAGTGACTAGAAATTTTCGTGAATATTGAGAATAAATCAATTTTACTTTCTATAAGAAAATTCAACTTCCATGAAATTTGATTCAAAATATATCTCGCGTTATGCATTTGAGGCATGAGCATTAATTTTGAAATTCTGTTTCGATCTAATATAGTCTTAACTCAAGGCTAACAGGGAAAACATTATCGCATGAATCTAGAAAGAGCTGCAATACCTTTTTGCAATTTAACTCCTTCTTTGCTGATATTTACTTAAACCGATGATATTTTTATATCCTACTCTCTTACTTCAGTACTTCAAGGACATAGTTTGCCACCCGGGAAGACTTTGTCATTAGATATAACGATTTTTGACATTTCTTTGGACTACGATACAGGCTGCAACGAGACTGTGGGGTAACTGTAGACGAAAGAAGACAAGGAGAGAAGAGGAAGAAGCAAGAGGAACTATTATTCGGGAACTAATGAAAGCTTGGAATACACGATGGGAGAATTCATAAGAAGGGCGGCCAGTTTAAGAATTCATTCCAGTCGTAACATACGCTGATAAAAACAAAAAATTGTTCAGGCCAAGTAGAGAGTTGTTACAGGTTATGACAGGTCACGGACATTCCGCCAAATACGGAACTTATAGAAGGGAGAAGATGGAGAGTGTTTTGGAAGAGAGGGACTACTGCCCGTGGACTTGCGACTTGTACAACGAAGAACGACGAGACTGGATTGTTTGTTGAGTTGAAAAAAGAGGGAGTAAGACAATTTGACAGCAGCAAGAACTTAATATTGATTAAAATGTGGTACTGAATTATGTTGGAATATAAGAGGAAAATGTATATGGGAAGAGGTGTGACGTACACGCCACATAGAAGCATGGGAAGGTGGTGCCGTCCATGAGAGAGATAAAAAAAGAGGCAATTATTTCTTCCGTATATTGACATAGTTTGGAGTACGAAAAAATAGTAATTTGTATTGTAAAATTTTATTTGGAAAATTAATGTACATGATAGTAGTTCAAAAAGCACTTCGAGGAATTCTCTGATTTCTTGTTTTTCTTTCACGTCTATTATGGTGTAATATCCTTTAACAGGGTTGGTAGGTTTAAATCGCATTGGAAATGCAAGATTTTATTGGTGGATCAGTACTAGGAAAGATCGGTAGGTCAGATCTAGGGTCAGATGTAATATTTCACATTGATGTTGCTTGCGACATGACAATACGATGAGTGTAAGAAAAGTGCGGAGGTTATTTTTCATGAGTTACGAAATGAAAGTTTTTCACTGCATAGCGTGATTTCTTATATGTTATCTGAAACATACTTTTGCTGTTATTGCCATAATTTCCAATCTTGAGTACGAGTGATTGAATGCTGTATATGATTAATATTTTTTATGCTCATTAACTTTCGTGTTTTAATTTTTTGTGTACTTCCTCATACATATAACGAAGTTTCATTGAACAAAAAAAATTAACTTAACAGGGAAACCAGATAATTTTTAAACTTGTTTCTTTCAACCTTGTTCGTAAAATAATTATTTTTACTTTTTGTTACACAAAAATAAATTCTTTCTATGTAAAGTGATTCGTCTGGAATTAAATACTTCAAAAAACTTTCTCCACTAGAGTTTATAGATATCTAGACTCAGAAAAATTAAAACTGAAATATTTCTGGATATAATTTCAAACATAATTTGTTTCAACTGGAAAGAGAACTCTCAAACTCTCAGTTCATGAAAATACAAATATATGATCAATTTTCTTTTAACTTAAGATATTAAACATTCAATTACAATACTTTTTATTGAAGATAATTGTACAGCGGTGGGGACATCTATTTCTCAGCGATAGTGTTAGAGTTTAATTCCCCGCTCGACAGAACGACCTGAGGTTTTCAGCTGCGGTTTCCCTCACCTACACAAGATAAATACTACTTCTGTGTAACATCCCTCTGCAACATCATTCCTTCCCAATTCCTTCACCGACATTGTCGCATGTACATCGCAATCAGACATAAAATAAATACTAGTTTTTATTGTCTATTAAAGATTACGTGTCGTCAGTCAGACACAGTGGGTAGAGCGCTGAGTTGACCAGGGTTTGATTCCCTGTGCGAGGTGGAAGTTTTTAACACACCTCAACATCCAAACTGTTTCTCAGGCCTACTCAGCCTGTCTTGTAATGTGTGTCGGGTTTATTCTGGAGTGTAACCGGTCTGAACAAGATGCTGACCACATCTCCTACTAGTGCCGAGGTCTAAAATTGCGGAACTCAACCCTCCGTAAACTCCAGGCACGTTCGGGGTCTCTTGAGGGATAGTATGACTTTGAATGATTACTAATTAATAAGAATCACGAAACAAAAATTAAGGAACATTATATCTTATTTACAACGATTTCCAATACCGCACATCTTTTATTTTCTACATAGGAGGTTCTGCGAATTAATAAACTCAGGTTATTTGGTTCGCTCTTCCGCCAAACCGTGTCTTGGGTAAGGGAATTGGGGAGGAGATATGTTGTATTGCCAGGGAACTTATGGTACCGAACCGACATTCGTCTGGAGTACGAGAGGGAAATCCCAGCTGAAAGCCTCACCTAGTTCGGCCGAGCAGGGTTTGAACGCACGCTCTACCACCCAACGGTTCCGAGGTAGCGAAGACGCTACCACTAGACCACGGCAGTCGGTATCATTTACCAAATGCGAAAACAATTACTTCTAAATCTGACTTTCGTGTGACTGTACAAGTGATAAAATACTTGATATAAATACAAATATTGGAAAAGTACTCAAATGTAAAATTTTGATTCATGTTCCATGATTTCAGCACACAAAATAATTTTACCAGTAGCTTTCAATTAAAATACACAGTGAATTGGAAGGAAAAACGAACACAGAGATTAAATGAAAGATAAAATCTGTGTCTGGGGTAATTCAAAGTTTTATCGTTTCACATAACTTTATTTTTTACTGAAACGTAACAGAACTTTCCAAGCTTTGATATTTATTTTCTTAACTCATGAGAATATGTTGCAAATAATCTAGCTTGCTTCTTCAACTCACAAAATGAAGAACCCAGGGAATTTACGACTTGATGCAGATGTGTATGCAAATAGAAGGAAACATGCATCGAAGCGTCATATGTTGAATATTTATAATTTCAATTTGTAGCGGTTTCGGAGAATCAATATTAATACGGCTTATTTTTAAACCACGGACAGTCGCTGTGCATTGCAATACGTTCTAATTTCCGTGTGCAGTCAAACACGTTTTGGCGTCCTATATCATCCGGTTCCACGCATATTAAAAGCCAGAACTCATAGAGAGTACACTCACGTTCGTAAAAAAAAAAAAAAAAAAATTGAGTTGGAATGTTATTTAGCCATATTGTTTGATTTATGTTTCATATTTGAAAATATCGTGACATTCTCATTGTTAGAGTGATGGGACCCCGGCCAGATGTAGTTTAGCCATATCAGATTACTTAATTATTTTTGTCTGCTAATTTACCAGTATATTTTTTAATAGACGAGTTATATGCCATAAAGCTCAATCTTCCACACATGGACTTTTTTAGGAGACATTTTGAGGTATGAAGTATTATAGTTATTTGCGTTGTTGGTTAGCAACTATAAGCAATGGATTTCATTGTGTTCGTATATAAAAGGGAAAGTAACGGTCAGTAACAATAAAAATATTATTCCTTTAACACTATCACGTTTTGTATTTTTGTCTTAAACGATTGAATGAAAACGAATTTAAAACGCACACCATAAATAAGCGGAACAAATAGGTAGAAGTGGACTCATACATGAGAATCTGGAAATCATACCGCACTCACGTTTCACGAATATATCAACCTACAAGAGTGTACTTTATTCTACGAATTTTTAATGACACTCCATTCGGATGTTTTTATCCTATATCAGATAATTTCCATTTATTTACCTCTCATCACATTTCGAATTTTTTGCTCGTAATTCATTTATCGTGTAACTTTGTTTTCTTTCTACTAAAGGAAACATATGTAATGCAAAATACAATTAATAGCTGTACTAGTAAATCTCTCTTAGAAATAAAATCAAATTTTGATTTGTTTGCCATCAGGAAGTCCATAGGATCGTTAGGATACGATTTTTTATGACATTTTTGAGTGGTATAACAAAGGGTCTGCTCTCCACTCCACAATCACATTTTAGGGAGGCTAGTCTTCTCTGTTTGTGGATATTGCGGATCTCTCATTACCTTTTCTGATCCTGTTCTGGCATATTTGTTTTCCATTGAAGGTCAAAGCCAAGGGCAGTTGGCAATTCAAAGCATGTACTAACAGGAAATGGAAAGTCCAGAGCCCATCGTTGCATTCAAGTGTCACTAATGGATTGGATATCTACTAGTAGATGTTCTGCTTTGAGGATAGATGGATCCTTTGGTCAAAACCGCTTAACATTGAGGTCTTGGAGGTCCTGATCTATTAAAAAACTTCGGTTGATCAGAAATTTCGTGTTCTCTTTCATGAGTGTCATTTTCCTTCGCAGGACTGGTGTGGCAATATGGCTTACAACAAGCATAAAATGATCTTAATTTACCAGTGATCACACGCATTATTTCGTTTAATTGTCCTAACACCAGATTTACGAGGCCACTACTAAGCCATGTGGGACAACAGTACTAGGTTGCGGACTTATTTTTAAGGCTCGAAATGTTGTGGCAGTAGAGTTCCAAGTGGTACCACACAGCTTATGAGCACAAATGTAAAATGTTTTTCCTGATCGACGTTTCGCAACTAATTTACCCAAGTGCTCCTCGAAAGTTAATATTCGATCCAGAAGATATTTAGGATGTGTATTTTGGTGTCTGCGTCTGTTTTCGATGTACTTGTAGATATCCAATTGGCTGCGAGCGAGTCTATTGTTAAGGTAGACAAACGGCATTTCTGTTTTGGGTGTACTCGGATATAGCATCCAAGTCCAGAAAACATTCCCAGTGCGGGCTAGACCATGTGTGTAAACTTGTTCTGTTTCTCAGGGACACGTGACGCATTGCAATAACTCAGCTATCAACATAGCCAATTTTTCTTGAATGAATAATACGCATGTTAGTTTTGTTGTAGAAGAAGAGCACCGGCACTAGGACGGTTCCTTGTGGGTGTCCATTTCACGAGCGTCGTTTTCTTAAGATCTTGTTTCCTCTGATGACGAATGTTCGATCATTGAGCATGTTATTAATAACACTAAGGGTTATATTGCGTGACATTGTTTGAAATGGTACACAGAAGGCCAACTTTATAAACTGTGACATAAGCAACAGATAAGCCGATGCCCATAGCTGAAATTTTTACCCGCTTCTGAAAGTCAGTCTCCATGTTCGTAAATAGTGACAGCATTTGATCAACACAGCTGCGACTTGGGTAAAAACGTACCTGTTTTTTGGCGTTCTTATTAATTAGTTTTGGACATATTCTATTGAAAGTGAGCCTCTTAAACATAAATAAATAAATCTGGGAATAACTTTCCCACCAACCTTACACAGAAATCGACATTATGTCTTACAGAACATCTGTTTCTCAGATCTCATATGCTGTTATCAAATATAAATATGAATAATAAATTTATTGTCAAAGAAGCCGTACAAACTGCGTATGACAACGTGGAGGACAATTAACTAATTTACCTTCCAGAAGCAAGCAAGGGATCATCCCATCAATTCTAATCAAAGGCCCTAAGGCAGAGGCGGATTGAAAATGTCAGCAAATTCCTTTGATCCAGTCTAGTACTCAATCAAAATAAAAAGTTAGTTATGTGTTATAATATCAAAAGAATACTAACAAATTTGTAGTGACACAAGAAAAATTATTTTGCAAGTATTTATTATTATCGTACTATAGTTTAATCAGAAAATAGTGTTTGTAAATCGTTTGTAAACTGCACTTAATAGAGCAGTTTGTAAACAGAATTTAATAGTACTGTTTGTAAACTGCACTTATTAGAGCTCCATGTCTATAATTTTCAGTCTTACCAGCAGATTTGCCCGACTTCAGAGTAGCAATTACTTTAGCACGTTTCATAAGTGCAGGGATGTAATCTGTTAACAGGATGTCACTTACGAACTGCGTTAGCCACCTTTGTACGTGCTTCCCTGTATGAAGCAAGAAATCGGGGTGAATTCCATCTGGGCCTGATATTTTGCCAGGTTTTGCTTTCTTAATAGACATTGAAATTTAATTGACTCTTAAAGTATCCTTAATGTTATCCGGGTGAATTGACTAGAAAGGATTGCTTCTACGGTCAGTACACTTTTCACCTTCCTTCGTTCTTTTTTATCCTGTGGCCGTGTTCACGGTCTTCCGGGGTTTTTGTCATTCATGTGATACGAGAGGCTAAACGATTAAGAGAAGTATCAGGTTAGCGACATGTTGTAATATACTACATCCGTGTTTGCGTAGTAGTAACCACGTTTTCCTGCTTCGCGTAATAGTGACCAGGTTTTTCTACTTGCGTGATAGTGACTAGGTTTTTAGCGTAATATATTATTTTTCAGTTCACGTCGATATATATTAAAAGTTTTGTCACATTCAAATTTGAAAGCAGTATCAAGCACTCATGATAAACAAAGCAAAGTAAAAACTTGGAATTGGTTATGAAATGTTAAAAACATAATTTTACAATTACCGTACTACAGATTTTAACTTCTGTATAGTAGAAATATTTACACATCCCACATTATCACCTAATTAGAGCTTTGATTAAATATGCATCTGATAAAAAATATATTGAAGGTTTCATAAGACATAAAGTTAACCAAGAGTTAACTATGTATTACAAATTTATTTCTCCCTCATATGGAAAAACAGAATTCGCAGATCCACTTAATTTTACACACTAAGCTATTACATTAACCAATTTTTTATTGTATGCATTATTAAGATGATATCATTCTCTTTTAGCGCGTTTACCTCCTTTTCATCAAATTATTTTTAGCCGGATATCGAGTATTACAGTGCCACTATCCGAAAATAGTTTTGAATTTTGTCAAAACATCACGTTGACCGCCGCGTGACCGGCTGTGACTGCAACCGCGCCCCACTCAGAACGTGTCCAATGGCGACCACACGCTGTTCTCTGATTTCAAACATTGAACCTTCTCTTTTTTTTATCACTGCCAGAAACATTGTTACGGCTTAATTGGTCCGTGCGTTTAACATAACGACATAGATGTCACGGGGCTCACTTATTAAACCGAAGTTCAGAATTATTATTGTTTATTCTAGTATTGAAATGTTACGTTAGAGCTCTCAACGAGTGGTTTCTCTTCTTCACCATTGCAAATGACGACGTATAAACAAATATTTCGCAAATATAATTTTTTTAAATAAAATTATGGACAAGTAGTTCAAAACCAAAGATAAATGAATATTTACATTTTGCGCGATACAGTAGGTGAAAATAATTTACAACACTCCTTCAAACACAAGGATGGATGTGATAATGCTCGTACATTCATGTACATTGTTTCAATCGTTGTGTTTCCGAACAATTGTCCCGTATTATTACGTTCACAATCAAGAACTGTGCCAGAGGAGGGTTTGATCGAAAGGAACATTCGCAGCAAGAAGTAGTATTGAGTGGGGTTCACCATGAGTCTCTTCCTAGAATTTTTCAATTAAAAAAAAAATTCATTTATTATTGTTTTTCTTCTTCTCCTGGATTATTTTATCTCTTATCGTTTTTTGTTTTTTTTGCCTATTCGATGTGCGATCATGATCGATTTCACATTTAATACTACTTTCCTTATGAGCCAAAAATTAAAATTAGATTTGTTAAGCAATCGCATTTTTTAACAGCTCTTTAATGTTGTTATCGTTATTCTTTTGTTATCGCAGAATCATATTTTTTTAAACAGCGTTTTGTTAGTGTTCAATTTCAAATAACACTGAGAACGTTTTGGGGTTTTTTGGTAAATCATGTTACGAACGATTAAAAAAACGAATTCACAGCTTTAACTACCGTTGACAGTTTAGTATGATTAACTCGAACTTAACAGACATCGCTTCTGAGTGTTATTCTCTTGCTAGAACAGTAGCCCATATATTCTAAACGGCTGATACATTGACCAAGAGTTCTTCTATCAACAACACGAAATTAGAAGTATTTTAGCAACTAGCATTAAGCCAACTTTATTTCCCGCTCAACCCTTTTTATCTCTTGTTTGAAATTTTATCCCTTTTTGCATAAAGATTATATTTGTTTTAATTTGCATGCTTTGATTGATTAGTATATATCACTTGTTTATGTTTTTCAACTAATTTGAATTATTTTTTTCTTTTAAGTTCGGATATAATACTATTTTCATGTCATATTGTAATTTAATATTGTATAAAAATTTAAATGATTAGCTATACCCATAAATTAAAAATTGTTGGTCTTTCTTCGTAGGTGCGGAATTAGCATGAGAATTAAAAGAGATACCATCGAAAAGTTTGATGCAACATAATGAAACACCCCAACAGTATTCCAAAAAAGAAATATCTTTCGCGGGAAAAACTTTGGGAGAAGCGGTTCGAGAGATTGGAGAAGGACGTTTTTAAAGCATGTTTCCCCAGGGCGTAATGCATGAATATTGGGGAAAGTGATGGAAAAACGCGCTTTGTGACGCAGGAATCGTGGTGGAAACTACTCCTGGTGGGAACTAATTTATCGAAGAGAGTGTTGGGAGGGGTGGGGTGAGACATGCCTCAGAGTGTGTCGTCTTCCAGGAAGTCGCTCATGATGAAGAAAGCACGAGTTGACACGAGTCAAGATGGTGATGGGAGGAAGTTTTCTTAGGCCACTTGACTCGTATTCCTTGCTTCATCTAATAAAGTCCAAAACATATAGATACATTCGAGGAACTTGGTGCCTGAAAGGAGAATCAATTATAACAAGGAAGATTTTACGACAAAGATCCACAAAGAAACATTCTACTGAATCATACACATAAGCACTCGTTTTGGAAAATTTTGGAAAATTGCATAATAAATGATGAAATATCTGTGGGTGATGATATGGGTATACGGGAAGCAGTTTTATATAATGTTGTCACAACACCTTTTCGAATTAACAGTCTGAAATCAGTGACATTTATGCATATTTTTATACTGCTACAGGGACAATCATTATACAAATCAATAAAGTTATTCTAACGAAAGAGTTAATAAACGAAATAATTCAAAACAGGTGAAAAGTTACCCTCTGGTAGCAGTTTGAAGGAAATTTATTTACCTAGATTAATATTGTCAAAACCATTTTTTTAATGATTCAACTACAGGCAACCTGCCACAAAACAGTTCAGTATGTATTGATGTAAGAACACGCCAGTTTTCTATTCATTCCCGAACCTCTTTCATCTTTTCTTCATTCCTAAAATGGATTCAACAATTTCTATAATATTCAAACTAGGAGTTAACATATGCATAAACGAGTGATAAAGTAGTTTTATTTTTCATTTAAGATGAAATTTGTACAGATGCTTGTGAAGAATCCTCTTTACTAATCCTCTTTAAACATTTTTAAGGAATATCAAATCAATTGCATGAGTTGATTTTAATCCGAGTGATGAGAGGATAGCTACATATTTAAAAACGTCAACGTATCTTTAACAGTCAACATTTTTTTGAATTTTAGTCATAAAATGCTTAAATTTTCAAGACATAAATTGATACTTGTTCCGTCAAAAAGGCCCAATATTATGGATTAATGTAGTGTCATTTCCGGAGATAATTTTTAAATGAATTAGCTTTATAAATCTGTAAAAGAAAGTTAAGTTCCCTTTTTACCTGAATAGTTTAGCGTCATATTATTTTCACAAACAAAGAGCAATATTCAATTTGCTTTAAACGCGATTCATCTGCTTCGATAGAATGAAATGCATAATGCTTAAGTGTTAATAACAGCAAAAGTTGACATAACATGACTTTTATCTATAATCAAATCTTAGAAAATGAAAGAAGCAGATGCTTTTGTCTATTCCGTGTGTAATCGGATGTTAAGCCTTAATGATTTTACATTTGCAAATTAGTGAAGAAAGCTCTATCCATTTCGTTGACGATAATGTTTTCATAAAAATTGCTCCTGGTTATACTTATCTTACCATTGTACAAGGAATGATGGAAAACTCGCTTTCAATTTTTATATAATAAATAGAACTAATATTTGAAACGTTAATCTGAAAATGCATACAATGTAATAGTGCAATAAAAACCGAAGTAAAAATGACACTGTAATGATTTCAATATCAAAAGTCTATAGCTCATTGACTCGGAATGTTGGAAAGGAAAAAAAAATCAGTGAAGTGCGACATGTCATAGATTGTTCTCTGCTCAACGAACACGGATTTTTCTCTTAATATTTTATCAGATACATTAGTAATAGTACACGTCTGCGAGGTTACCCGACGTCTTGCATCAATGTGGCGTATTTACACATTATGAACAAATTTTTAATGTTTTTTCTTTCTCAGTTTTTGACTTGTTTTGGTAATTGTTTTCGTTGTATTCTTGCAGAACGTTAGCGAATCATATTCGTTGTTTTTATTTTGATGATTTTTCGAAGTAATTTTTTTTTTTTAAAGACAGAAGTCTAAATTCCAGGATGTGATGATAAATCATTCCCCAATTGCTTTAAGAACTATATCAATAAACATTTTATTAATAATTTTTCTGCGAGACCGGCAAGTACTTCACAATTTATATCAGTCATTGAATGTCGTCATCAGTGTTATTTGAACAGAATGTTACAAGACTCTTCGTAAAAAGTTGGAACCACTTTCACGTAGGTAAAAAGGACGGAAATGTCACCAGGAGGAAGTAAAATAACTTAAAGATAGAACAAGAACATGATATAAAAAGGTGTACAACCGAGAAAAGCAAGTCAAGCGGGTACTGAATAAATCATGTATTCTTAAGTATTTGGAATTTTCTATACGAGTAAAAAGTTTTGAATGATGAAAAAAAATGTAATGCAAGATAATTTTCGGTGCCTTCTCACCAAGAGTTGTAGTGATAAGAAGTGATGAAGAAATACGGACGAAGGAATTTTCAAATTGAAAAAGAAGAGTTTGGCGTCTCAGTATGATGGGACCACTGAGGAATACAATTACTCTCCACTGCTTCCAAACCCCACTTTACACCAACTTTCGATTAAATAGCTGGAGCATCTCCAAACGTTGAGATTAGGAAATTGGTGAAGAAATTTTTGGCGTATATTTATTGTGTTCCTAATTTGAGATTGTGTAATTATACGGAACGACAAAAGTTGCTGGAACTTCATCCTCTTAACGGAAGAAATTTTTTTTTCTGAACTCAGGAAGAGGAAGTCATTAACGGAAGGATCCCTGCTTATTTAAGTAGTTGCATAGGATGATCCATTTATTTGCGGAAATTGGTCCCATCGTTTTGTTGTTATAAATCAAATATCTAATGTCCGTTGCAATAAATATCACCATTCAAAGATGACCCCCAACTTATTAATATCTTTTAGTTTTTGGGAAGGGAATTAAACAAAATTATTCCTGAGTGATAGGGACCTTTTAGGCAAAGAGGGGTTGACATGTCAGGATGATGAATAATAGCCTTATTACGAGTGTTATGCTCGTGAACTAGACTGTTTCTTCTCAAGTAGGGGTGAGATTTTAATAATTCTTTCTTAACAACCTCGACTATTTCATAAATGTGTATGCAAGGGTGAGGAAGAATATTTAATTCTCTAAATAACGGTTTATTTGAATTTCGGGGGTGAGATTTACAGGCAATCCGAATTATCCTCTTTAGTATTCTAAAAGTTTGAATGCTTTGAGCGAATTTGCCCCAAAAGATAATACCGTATCGTAAATGAGATTAAACATTTACAAAATACACTTAGCGAGAAACACGTTCGCTTACAAAGTTGAGTAGACAGAGAAGGTACAACGTTGACTAGAAGTTGACTGGAACTGAGGAAGTAAGATTGAACCCAAGTCTTCTCGGCTTAAATGTAACAAGGTGACCTATTTGACCTGCACAGTCTTGAGACCTTGAGACTGTTCACAAAAAAAGGTAATTAAAAGAATGACTTTAATCGTGCAGAAACTTGTAGGGAAAGGTCATATCCCCGTTGCTTAATGTACTTGCTTATAAGCGTATCGTGCAGTAGTTTGGAGAGTGAGAGAACACTTGGCAAAGTATTCAAAATATTGAACGTAAAATTAAACACATTAAGTTTTCTCGAAGTACAGTTTATCTAAAATGTTTTAGTGAAATCTCTCTAATTAGAATCTCTATATTCATTCATTTTTTATCGTCAGAGAAATTTTATCTCAATACGGAATTATCTGAGATTTTAAGAAAAAAATTCGTAAAACAATTCTTAGTCGAATTCTCCGACGATTTTTAGAGCATCTTTTGTCCTTTAAGGGGAATGTCGTGTTAAGTCTATCTCTGTGATCTTTAGAGAGAAGAAGCAAAATCTCTAAATGTCGAGTCACTTTCATTCTGACAAATTTTCTTACAATCGAACGAGCAATCTAAGGATTCTGTTTAACAATGTCATCCTTGTAGGAAACTGTTTTCTTTAAAATCCAACCTCTTTTTGACATCGTTTGGAGCTAATGGAACAAAGAATCCCTTGGGATGTTGCAAACACACGAACCGACCTTTAAGCTGTATTTTTTCCCGGAACTAGTTACATTAAGATCCCTATCATGAATGATCCGCTTTCATGAAGCGTGAATCACGCTCCGATAAATCATTTTTTATTCGGGAGAAAAAATGAAGAACCGTGACATTTGAACATCTTATGTCTTGAAAGGTTACGGATCCTTGAAGGAAAAAATGTGAGTAGGATTAAGTTTGTACGCTTGTGTAAGAACGTTTTGGACGAGTTAGTGCGTAATAAAACAGAAAAGCTAAACAAAATAAACGCTTTTATTTAAAATCAAGAACAATTTAGGTAGCAAAAATGAAAAAAGTACAATATGAAAAATATTATGTCCAGTAATCAATACTTCTGTATCTAATAACAAAACATTAGTGTCTTATTAAAAACACTATTTATTAATTATGATTTTGGATTCATTTTTAAATTCATTGTTTGAATTGCATTAGTTCCGACGTAAATTCGATTCAAAGTAGCAAAGTTTTAAGATGGATATGATACTGGATATGATAATGAAATTGTCACATTGACAATCTTAATTCCCAATTAAGTAAATTGTGTTTCGCATTCCGGATATTAGTTAACGTAGTTAGTCCACGTATTTCCCGTTGTGCATATTTTGCAAACGTTTACTCCCATTTACGTTACGGCATTACCTTCTGGGGCAATTCCGGTCAGAGTATTCAAACTTTCAGAATTCAGAAGAGGGTAGTTCGGATGATTAGTAAATCTCACCCCCGAAACTCTTGTAAACCTTTATTCAAGGAATTAAATATATTAACACTTCCCTGCATTTATATTTATGAAACGGTCGTGTTTGTTGAAACCGAATTACTGAAGCACCACCCTTGCCTTATACGAAACAGTCTCGATCACGAACACAATACTCACAATAGTAATAATATTCATCGTCCCAGAAAGTTAACGACTCTTTGACAAAAAGGACCATATCATTCGGGAATCGTTCTATATAATTCCCTCCCCAAAAATATAAAAGATATTATGAAATTGAATCTCTTCAAATCCGCGGTTAAAAACTACCTCCTGCACCAGTGCTTCTACACTGTAAAAGAATTTATTGATTTTAATAAAAATTAAATCCGTCTTATACTTTATCATGCCATTGCTGTAGTACTTTTAAAATAACATTATAACAATTTCAAAAACTATTTTCTTGCATGATTGTGTTGTCTTATGGCTCATATTAATTTTATGTGTACTCAACTTTGGCACGGTTGTGTACATAAATTCTGTAGCCCCAACGTGGCCCGGGCTTTTCTCCGTTTTTCCTTCGGGTAGAGGCGGATTTTTTACACAGGTTCTCTAGGCTTTGTCTAGGGGCGTGTTTATTGTAATAATAAATAATAAATCTTGAATTTAGTGTTATTTCAATTCTTATGATTTTTACACACTATACTCAGAATAATCTATAGTTCGATAATAATTTATACATGTAAAATATTTTTTTTTGTGTTAAATTACAAACATATTGACATTATATTATTATTATAACTCGTAGCTTACTTTTTATCTTATCTAGGAATTTTTACTGAAATTTCTGAATCTGCCTCTGTCTTAGGACCCTTGATCGGAATTGATGGGATGGTCCCTTGCAAGCTTCCGTATAGCAAATTAGTTTATTGTCCTCCACGTGGTCATACGCAGTTATTTCTGCTTTATTAAAATAAATTTATTTATTTATTTACTAAAAAGCGTGAAATGAGTTTAACTTTGTAAATAAAATGTCCTAAATGCTTTCTTCTAGTAACCGGTTTACTCCACATTTATGTTTCTTTCAAGAAATGCTTTTCGAGGGATTATGTTTTCATGACCCCTCGCGAGACCCTTGGTTGGGTCCGATAACTTTGAATAAGTCATTTTCAATAACTAAACAATTGCATTTATCTAAAATAAATTGTTTTAGCTAGCGGAATAGTACACATCATTATAACATCTCTCAACTTCGAAATATTGAAGATAAATATAAATCTTTTGAACTCAATACGTCTATGGATTTGTACCATTCGTACATAGAGTTGCAATTCAACCCCATCACCAAATAGTTTTATACGGTAGAATATGTATCCCCATGCCCTTCTTTGATTTTTCTATTTGTTCATTTTAATAAATCTTAAAGTCTTTTGTTTTTATTTTTGATATATATTAATAATTACACGTATCAGTAAATTACACAATGATTCTTACATTATCTTTATTATTTCGATATTTTTTCTCGTTGCTTCCGCATTTTAGAAGTAGTAGTTTCAGAACATTTTATCATCTATCAGTTGAAATACTACGCGTGTTTTAGTGTTGATTTTCTTTTACTTAAATAAAGACTATTGTTAAAATGATACACATAATTGGAATATTGCACAGAAAATACTTTGAAACTATTATGACAAGTAACATAACTAACCACTTACACATTTAGCTGATAAGGAAAGTGATACAAAATCATGAATGTCCAATATTATATTAATTTTTTGTTCATTTTTGCAAGTTTTACAACCACCTTTCACAAGTTTGTATACATATATAATACGTAGAAGTGATTTAATAAAAAAGTTTACTAATATGAAATAGGGAGTGATGTAAGTTTTCTTAAAAAAAAAAGGTTTAGTCGGTTCAACTAGCTACCTAATTGGTATACATCTATTGTCTACTTGATCCATTTGGTCCTTTATATTGAAATAAAGGAATGGTTCGATTCGTGTTACAAACGAATAACCATTCGTTGTACACACTGGAGAGGATATGGGGGGNGAAATATGAGGACAGATTCTTGTAAAGCACGTTTCAGATTCACAAACACACATTTATTATATTAGAAAAAAGTATACATTCATTTTCCTAAAAATACAGAAGCAGAATTACATAAATTTTCTCCTGGATTGCAAATTTGAGATTGATTGTTGTGGGCAATCAATACTACTAGAATAATGGTTTCTTCATAGGTTCATAGATATATTAATATAAAGCATAAACAAATGTTAATGAAAATCCCCTTATACAACCCTTTTCCCAGTTTAAACAGAATTACGAAGTGGTAAATGAGCAAGAATGAAGTGTGACCGCATATGGTCTACACAAACAAACAAAAAACCCTTGCTGGACTCAAGTTTTTGAGTAAAAACCCCCCGTAACATCCTTAAATTTCATATATACAATAGTACCTGCTAGTCATTAATAGAGGTTAGAATAACCATATAATTTGCAGGATTTTTATGATGCACTAGATTGAGTGAGCCTCTAATCTGAGTGCAAATCTCGTTAGTTCGAGAGTAAATACTTAATAAGATTTGAAGCGCTTCATAGCATTGTTTTCCTCCGCTGCCGTGGCCGCATTGCCGTGGTCTTCCGTGAAGGTAGAGTAGATTCCTCGTAACAGCCTTGGAGAATGGATGCAGTAGCAATAACTGAAACTTACATACGTTTGTGAACAAGTATGTTCAATGTTTTTGTTGAGTTGCTCATAGTGCTATGCCATGTATAGTGATGGCGCAGCAGTTGAATGACTTTGCATATAAAGTCATGTTCCAAAAAATAGTTCGTATCATTGATACATTTGCATGTTCAATGTTTCGAAGAATATAGCGAGCAGAAGAGTGACAGCATGTCACATAACACGACGACGAACCCTGAAGTATGACTGCATGAAGACTGGAAGAATACTGGATGATTGTGGCTCGAACACTGCTCCTTATATAGCAGGCGCACAGAACGTTTACATGGAGCGTGTTCATGAAACTATTATCGATATCAATCACGAAACTTGCAATTGACAAGGAGATTATAGCTTCCATAGAATGTTTATGTTCATGGAATACTTATGTATTCACGGAATATTTATACACATGGAATAAATATTAAGCTTCTCAGAGAACACTAATAACTTGTGATTCGTAATGGATGAGAAATATGTAGATGAGCACTTTACGAACGTTTGGTTCGTAACAATTCGTTATCCAAGAAAATCTTCGGCTCTAATTTTTTTAAATGAATGCTGGCAGTTTCCATAGTCCATTGTGACATGTTTCTTTAAAAGGTATATTTCTAGGTACTGCATAACGTTGATATTCATATCCTATAGATTGGAAATTCTATGAACTGTCTAAAGCCATTCTTTGAGACAATTCTAAAAATTTAAGTTTTTTAACATTTAGTGGTCCGAGACGTATTTTCATAAAAATTTAGACCAAACACTTACACAATTATAATCACATGTCTGTATCTCGGCAACGTGCTACAGTCTCTCTATGTTTTTCATATTCTAACGTCTCACCAATTGCATGAATCAGTTTTTTGTCACGTAAAGAACATTATTACCAGTGACTAGCGTCGACGGTATTTTGCCAACGCAAGCTAAATGATCGATGGCGCAACGAACGTAATTACTATTCGAGCGAATCCAAATATTTGGTATTATACCTTGTTTGATGAGAAGAGAATATGGGGATAATATTGAAAAACATCTATCTTATCAGAAATTATAAATTGATAACCAAATTCCTTCCGCGCGAAATGAGGGTGGAGAAGTGAGAATTAGTTTATGATTATATTACTATTGAAGTCCATTTTATAACGAAAAGAAGTACGTTGTGTACGTAATAGCACAAACTATGTAGTATTCGTCCATCATAAGGTCATAATTCTTAAATTACTTATAATAATAATAATAATAATAATAATAATAGTAATATATTAATCTGCAAGTGAGCAATGCTCGGTGACATATACGAAAGAAGACATAATATAAATATACATAAAATAATAATACGAGGTTGAATACAAATCATGGTCCAAATATCTATAAAATACGCGCACACAGCACAAAATTGTTAGAAAATTAGTACACAAGGTTGCAACGAGAAAGAAATCAGATTTAAAGAAAAGAAATTAATTATGTAGATGACGTCCTTATTTACATACAAGCACAAATACATTTTCACTTACAAACAGATACAAACACACACTCCTACGAAACTTGCTCAATATACATACATATATCATCGCTCCTCCAATACCCTTAACGTAAGAGAAGTTGCTAAAATATAATTTACAGTCAATGATTATACGCACAACTCACAACATGCATTAGTGAGCATTCGAACGTTGTATAACCGAGGGTTCCACCTTGTCCTGTGATTTCACTGATGGTGAATCCGAATTTTCAGAATATTTGCACTGGTGATTCATTGGGTAATCTTATACTCCGCTGCTTTTGAAAGGAAATACTTCTGAACAGAATCCGTTCGCTGACCGCAGGAGAAGGACATCTGAGAGTTTGGAAGAGGAGGAAAAAACTGTCTCCACTCCCACCAAAAGTTATTTATTCATCTGATTTTGCAGTGCCGGCGGTTTCGCATCTAGACTTCATCAGTTTCGCGAACTTTAGAATTGGACATCGGATTCGTAGGTCGAAGAGAGAAACTTTGGCATTGAGGTTGAAACGTCCAAACTCGAATACCGTATGTCTCGGAACAGGGGTCTTTAATCTGGCTGATCCTTCAAGATAATTTTCTTGAAGTAATTTCCTCTAGTAGTACCCGCTATATTTTTTTATTATATCTATTATTATTTCTAAAAAGTAAACTTCCGTCATAATTAACCGATTGCAAATAAATGGGATATAATTTTTTTTTGCACTTTGAAAGGCTCATATTCTTATGTGTGAATTATGTGCTACTCCGGTTAAAATGTTTTAAAATACGAAGTGAATTTGAATTGTGGTATGATCCTTGATTTCTCCTCAGATGTTCCATTGATTGCCTGATAATCTAATGAAGAAACAATTCTGTCTGCTATGTTATGGGACGCTGCTGACGGGTCAATAAAGTTCACATAATAAAATTGTAATTGTTGACGCGCCAAAGAAAGTAAATTACGTTTATGTATCTTAACTACGAAGTAAGTATGTGATATCTTGAGTTTAGGTCCCAATAAATACATTCTTGTTAGATCGCCAACGTTTCGACCACTATAATCAATGTATATCGTATCATAAGAAGGATGTGTTTATTTGGACCTAAACTCAAGATATCATATACTTATTGATACACGTGGTCAAGAATTTCAATTAATTAATTTCGAAATATTGGTTTACCATTGTACGCGCTCTTTACAGCTTTCTCCATACAGTGGGTCCATGAATGAATATGGTGAAATTCCACCCTGTCTTTAACCAGGGTCATTACGAGTCTCGTTTGATCTCTTTTTCTTCTTTTTTTTCTTACTCTCTTGCTCGACTCTGCCGTTGAGTGTAGCCACGTTCCCGTCCCTGCGATCTGCGATCTTATGCTCTTATCTTGCAGTCGTCGTAAAGTTATATATTTTATCGTTCGTTTGTTCTTGATTCTTTAATGATATTACGTCATGTTTGGGATCATTCTTTATTTTTTACGTAGACTTCAAAAACGCCAGAATAGATGCGATACCTTAAAAAATAAATAAAACAATTTCGTCTATTAGGGAGGAAATATCTCCCCACAACATCTGACCCAACTGGGCGCAGTTCGTGTTTCGTGAAATATTGGATTTTGAATCGCTACAAATTTTACAGTAAATTTAATCATTGATTTGTTCATGTAATTATGTCGTGTAAGGTATCGTTGTTCTTTATTCAATAATAATAATAATATTAATAATAATAATAAATTTATTGTCAAAAAACAGTACATACTGCGTATGACCACGTGAAGGACAATAAACTAATTTACTCTCCGGAAGCAAGCAAGGGACCATCCCATCAATTCCGATCAAGGGCCCTAAGGCAGAGGCGGATTCAAAAATTTCAGCAAAAGTTCCTAGATAAGATAAAAAGTTAGCTGCGAGTTATAATACATATATAATGTCAATATGTTTGTAATTTAACGCAAATATGTTTGTAAATTTACATGTACAAGTTATTATCGAACTATAGATTATTCTGAGTATAGTGTTTAAAAATCATAAGAGTTGAAAAAACACTAAATTCACGATTTATTGTTACAATAAACACGCCCCTAGACAAAGCCTAGAGAACCTGTATAAGAAATCCGCCTCTACCCGAAGGAAAAACGGAGAAAAACCCGGGCCAGGATGGGGCTACAGAATTAATGTACACAACCGTGCCAAAGTTGAGTACACATAAAACTAAATTAATATGAGCCATACGGCAACACAATCATGCAAGAAAATAGTTTTTGAAATTGTTATAAGTTATTTAAAAAGTGCTACAGCAATGGCGTGATAAAGTACAAGACGAATTTAACTTTTATTAAAATCAATAAATTCTTTTACAGTGTAGAAGCACTGGTGCAGGAGGTAGTTTTTAACCGCGGATTTGAAGATATTCAATTTCATAATGTCTTTTATATTCTTGGGCAGGGAATTATATAGAACGATTCCCGAATGATAAGGTCCTTTTTGGCAAAGAGTGGTTGACACACTAGGGCGATGAGTATTATTCCTATTGCGAGTATTGTGTTCGTGAACGATACTGTTTCGTATAAGGCAAGGGTGGTGCTTCAGTAATTCGGTCTTAACAAACAAGACCGTTTCATAAATATAAACGCAGGGAAGTGTTAAGATATTTAATTCCTTGAATAAAGGTTTACAAGAGTTTCGGGGGTGAGATTTACAAATTATCCGAACTATCCTCTTCTGAATTCTGAAAGTTTGAATACTCTGACCGGAATTACCCCAGAAGGTAATGCCGTAACGTAAATGGGAGTAAACGTTTGCAAAATATACGCAACGGGAAATACGTGGACTAACTGCGTTAACTAAGATTCGGAATGCGTAACACAATTTGCTTAATTGGGAATTAAGATTGTCAATGTGACAATTCCATTTGAGGTTGTCTTGAATATGGAGACCTAAGAATTTTGTATTTGTAACAGTTTTTAATTGTGTTCCGTTTAAAGAAAGAGAAACCTGGGGTATAGATTTTGTATTACTATTGTGAAATGACATAGATACTGTTTTGTCAGTGTTTACAATGAGACGATTTGTATGGAACCCAGTCGAAAGATTAGACAAAACTTTTTGAGCATTGGCGTGTTTACATAGTAAATTAGTGTCATGAGCAAAAAGAACCATTTTGCTATCTGATGTGGATGATGACATGTCGTTCACATACAATAAAAAGAGTATAGGGCCGAGAATTGATCCTTGGGGTACTCCGCAAGTAAGTGGCTTTGTTTCTGAAAGACAACGCTCAAGTATTTTATTTTTAGTATAGGATATTTCTACCTGTTGATATCTATCTTTTAAATAAGAAGTTAGCCATTGATGTGGAAGTCCACGAATGCCTAAAGAATGCAATTTGGAAAGGAGAATTCCGTGATCGATGACATCGAATGCTTTGGATAAGTCAAGAAAAACACCCTGAGGATTTTCTCCACTGTCTAGAGATGTGGTAACATCGTTTAAGAAGGAAAATATGGCGCTTGTAGTGGAAAAGGATTTCCTAAAACCGTGTTGATCGTCAGAGAGAATGTTATTTTTTGATAAAAAATCTAGAAGACGCTTATAGAACAATTTTTCTAGGATTTTTGAGAAAGTGGGTAGTAGAGATATTGGTCGGTAATTTCCAATATTAAGTTTGTTTCCTTTCTTGTGTAAAGGTTTCACTTTAGCTCTCTTAAATATTTTAGGAAACACCCCTTCCGATAAAGAACTATTAAAAATATTTATGAGTGGATTTAATATAGCATGGGACGAAAATTTAACAATAAACTCAGGTATATCATCTACGCCTGTTGAAAATTTGTTTTTTAATGAGCTGATGATTCTCATGACTTCACTGGCGTTAGTTTCGGAAGTGAACATAGAATTGGGTACGTGGGTGGATATAATTGGAGGACATTGATTTGGATATATTGAGTTCGTTATTTTACCAACTTCTGAGAAGTGAGAATTAAACAAATTTGCGATGTCCTGAGGATTTGTTACGATTTTGTCATCGTTTAGTAAAGAAACATTTTCTTCGCGATTTTCAGAAGTTGACGTGTAATTTTTAACAATATTCCACATGTCTTTTATCCGGTTGTTCGATATTCTTCACATAGATTTCAAAAATACCGGAATACATGCGGTATCTTTCAAGCTAAATACAATTATTATTTCTTTTAGGAAGGAAACTTGAGTCCACATCTGGCCGGCGCTATCTGCCTTTCGGGTTAAA
This sequence comes from Laupala kohalensis, assembly GCA_002313205.1. Lineage (NCBI taxonomy): Eukaryota > Metazoa > Arthropoda > Insecta > Orthoptera > Trigonidiidae > Laupala > Laupala kohalensis. Next base: position 1,194,808 of record NNCF01126124.1, read on the forward strand.
AAGGATCTCTCACAGATAGCGAGGGGTATCCGCTCTGGCAACCCATGGGGAACGAAAATCTGTGTTTCGTTCGCAGACGAACCTGCACTGCCGTACTGGTGGAAAGCGGGCGTTTTCCGTTCCTCATAAGATTCTATGCTTTCTCGAGCACCCGAGTGGCGAAGCCTTGAAGTCTCGGTTCAATGTGCGGCGGACCTTAGTACTTATCCATGATGCGTCAATCTGCATCTCGTAAACTTATGGTGGGATTTTGCCGAGACTTGATTTAAAAGGGGTTTTTAATACCAGAAATCGTGTGGTATCAGTATCTAACTTGTGAAAATTCGTTTTACAAATTATTATATGGGCAATAATTGTAAGTTTAAATTGGCTTTCGTCTGTGAACGGAACACAGTTGCTTCCCTACTGTTCGAGATACATCCGCTGAGCGCTCATCTACAGGTCATAGTTTTTGACTGTTCTGTGAAGTGTTTTCGCCGAAGAAATGTTCGACACTCGCTATCAATGACTATGAAATGATAAATGACATATTTCCCAGAGTGCGCCGCCGCTCCGTGACACCTGGATTGTCATCGGTATCGATATTACGAGAAATAATAATTCACCGATAAAATAAGAAGTATTTTATTGAAAATTTATTTGACAGTATTTTTATATTGGTTAAGAGGGAGCGTTGCTATGTCATACTAAAATAATACATAAAGTTAAGAAAATAAACGTATAACAAATTTTGTTTTTAATATATTTTAATATAAATTTCATTAAATAAACAAATTAAATTAGTTTATCAAATAAGTTACAAGAAAAGTCTATAAGTTCATTTATTACAAATTTACTTAAAATTATTTTTATAACGAACAAATCCGAGCGTTGCTCGGTCGCCTGACGTTATTATTTATAAAATTATGATACAACACTTTAAAACCTAATGGGGCATTTGAGTAATAGTCTTAGAAACTGTAAAAGATATTAAAATATATAATAAATAATTTGTTCCCTAAAATCAAAGGTATGGTTGTGTCTTTTCAAACACGTCATACAAGAAATACAGTGTTGAGTTTCTTTCGTAACGCAAATTTAAATGGATTTTTATACGAAGGTTGTTCAGTTTATTGCTTGTAAATACAATACTGTGTCTGTTGCATTTTTTACGTTTGTCGTCTGTAATCGGTAAATGAGATATTGAACATAATCCTTTGTGATGCGAGATTAATAATCTTCAATTTTGAAGATTTGAAGAAAATGTGCGCTTGGTGTGATAAATTGAGTTTTCGGTGTCAAGAATAGAGAAAATAAATACTTTCAACGTTCCTTTTGAGCTTTAAAAAATAAAAGAATTAAAGGAAACTCACAATATTTTCACTTTCCACTGGAATAATTCCAGAACCAACGGTTACCAAGGGTTTTCTTTGGTTCCTTTGTGAGGTATTTGTTATTTGCAAAGTTTTGGAGTACCATTCGCATGTGAAGAATAGTTATATGTAGAATATAATATAAAATGCACGACGATCGCATGTCATCTCAATAGAACCTGAGAAGATAAGGATACCTAGAGCAAAAAAGGTAGATCCATGAATAACGTTGCATTCTTAGTGCAAAAGAAAATACCCGCGTAAAAAATATGCCATTACGATGAAATAGAAAGATGAAGCCTATGATGTAGGGTTTATTTTTAGAACAGTTTAGGATAATTAAAAAAAAAATTGCCCATGTGCATTTCAAATCGAATATGCATAGTTTATCGAAAATATTTGCACAGATATAAGAAATGTTTTGAACACATGAAATGTCAATCATGCAAATGCTTATGTTAAGTATGTTTTAAGAGTATAATTATTGGTAGTTTCCAAGTATGCGCTTCTTTTGTAACGTTAGACACCTTGATATCATCTCAGCCAACATACCCCACATATCAGCGAAGGAAAATAGCGATGAGTCTGGTGTTATCTACAATGTATTATCCAATGCGGTTGAAGTACCTTGAGCACTTTTGGAGCTGTATTCGTCTGTCATCTCCTTGTTGGTCCGGGAAATTACTTCGCAAATTTCGGGATTGAAACTTGCTTCGTAATAGCTTCTCCCTTCGCAAAATAAATATACATAAGTATTTCAAGAAGTGAACAGGACTAGTTTATTTCTGTAATATAACAAATGTTAGTAGAAATAGTAATGGTATCCCCAATGACAGCAGGGGCACATTGCAAATGTCCGTTGTCTTTTCTTGAAGAGAAATGCTGTTCGTTAGAAGTCTTAATTCACGGGTTCAGCGATGGTAGTAGAATCTTGATCACTAATTCGCAGACGGAAAAACGTCGCAGGAGCTTGCGGTTCACTTGAGTGTGTTCGTTATGCGCGTGAGCATAGCTGGGTGCTCGTACGCGAACGGCACTGATGCTAATGTCACTTGGAAGCGGAGACGTGATACTACTCCGACGCTGGTTGAGCTGTTACTTTTAGCGTACTGAGTTGAGCTGTGTCTTCTTGCGTACTGATATATTGAAATCAACAGCGTATCTCTCTTGGTGACTGTTGTTGAGTACATCATTTGTTCATCACATACGCGATACGCCGGATTTAGACACATGGTGATATACGTGTAGATTCATGGAGCGTACAATATGTAGAAGTAAGTGGCGACGGCTTCTACATCCTTTCCTGCATAGTTCTCTTACTTAATTAGGCTAGCAGACGTACCCAGCGTTGCTCGGAAAAAGCTTCATCATTACTGGACATTCTGGTATTAAAACAACTGTCAACAACACAAGATCTGGAATTTTTAGCTCATTTTGCCCGACGCCATCCGGAGTTCTTATAAAATATTCTAAATTCATGTTAGTTCTCATATTTTTCTATTGACGTGATTAAATTTTCACTTTGGTTAATTTGAAAAACCAAATACTTCGGAGAAAACCTAGAAAAATACTCCGAGTCTCCAGTATTGTATGCTTGTATGTACGTAAATACGAATTATTTTTAAATTCAGGAAGAAGGAAAATAAAATTTACATCGAAAGTTTAATAAGCAAAGTGCATAGATAAGTAATTCTGAATTATTTTGTCCCCACAATAACGCTAGGGAAGTAATGCTAGTTTCAATGAGTATACGAAAAACAGATTTCCAAACCGATCGAATAAAACTATGCAACAATGAATAAAACTTGCGAGTGAAACGCAACAATGGATTCATATAAAGCACACACCAACATGAAAAAGTTTCTACCCATTACAACTACTATATATTAAAAAATTAAAAAATCCAAAATCCTCTTTCTAGATATTTAAGTTAGCAATGTTAAGGTGCAAAAATGACGCTAATATCTCAATCAGTTCGTGAGATATACCGAAAAAAATGCGAAAATTAAAATGTAATGAAAATGGGGTTGGGGCGGATTTTCGAAATCTCAAGTAGACAGTGCTCTTCTCAGAGTTTTGAAGATGTAGTGTGCAAATTTTCATCATGCATTAAAACTGTAGACTTGTATAAAAGTCCTACAAACACACATACATCGCCCGAGACACTCTTTATATAGACAGATGATTGAGATTAGGAGATTATCCCTCATGACCTCTTCTATCCACATTTCCATTTCAAATGACCTCGTCTTGCCACAATTTCATCATGTAGTGGTTCGTCTGCGCTACCGCGTAGCATACCAAATGCTTTTACCGTATTCCACCAATGTGATACACTTCGGCTGTGTTGCGTGGAGCCTAGGACTCCGTTGCTGCAGTGCACAGTGGTTGCAATTTTCCGCTCGTTCGTTCTCCGTGACTGCAACATTTTGTGGTTGTTCTGTCCACCGAGTGCAGAGTTCCGCGGTTGTCATCTCTAATTAATTTTTGACCACTGCAATCCCACACAGCGAACTCGACCTAAATAACATGGTGCATGTCAATAGTCCAATTTCTGATGTTCAAGCACGGATTGCAAAACAAAAAAAATGATTAATACGATGAAAGATATTGATAATATGCTGAGTAATAAAAGTTTTCAAAACTTCATTACATTTTATTGGAAAACAATAAATATTTATTGAACATATAAAAATTTATTATTTACATTAAACAAGAAAATCTTTGTTAGGATTAATAATTTAAAAATGTACAATGAATGACGTGAGCTATAATGTGATATGGTAATCAAAATAATAGACACAAATAATTCATGTCTAATAAATAGGGAGGAAATTTTTTTTTACTTTAATCCACGAAACGGGCGCGAATTTCAAACGACTATATGCCCTGTGAAAAATTCATGAGGGTTAAAAAAGGGGAATGTTTTCGGTTAGAGAGGCTCGGGTTCACACTTATCATTTCATTAATTCCATTTCATATAATTAGAAACCCATGATACTTTTTCTTTGATTCTTTTGAATATTTTCATTTATGCATGAGGCGATTAAAGAGAAAATAACATATTCTTGTATAACATGTTTCGTTGTGATGCATTAAGATTATTGGATTAGTGAACTGAAAACACACAAAATCATCCTGCGTAATTTGATTCTTGCTATCCCTAAAACGTATCGTGCAATTTAAATGCCACATAATGTCGGAGAATTTAGGAAATACGAACATTTGAATAGAAATCACATAATGATATTTTGCCCATGAAACATTCCGACAGAATAAAGTAAGCTAGAATACAGGGGTTTGGAGTGGATTGAGGATTTAGTACTAAAATCGTATCTGCAGCATTGAGAGTACGAAATTGAGATTTTCGTTTGCAGGGTCAGAGTGCATATAGATTTTGCCGTTTTTATCTGTAGAACCTGAGGAAATATATATTAGGATCGTGAAATGCGCGAGAGCAGTGGTGGTTATTTGAATCCAAAACATGTTTTGCAAAAAGTATAATTAGATTTATTCATATACAATTGAGGAGGTTGCATGATGTTACAGTCTACATAAGTCGACCACAACATACCGCTTTCATCGTATAGTCAATTGCTGAATAATCCAAGAATTTGAGAATTACCTTTCATCTCAATTATTTAACATGACTACATGATGACTCTTTTTTTAATATTTGTATTGCTTGTTTTCTTGTTCAACGAATACTAGTTAAGACTAAGGACACTATAGTAGAAAATATCGTTATGAAGAAAGTAATAAAAGCTGTGCCGTAAACATTATCTGCCATTTTTCTGTTTGAGCATTAAGTAATCGGCTACGGTAGACAAGATGAAAACGTCGTTCACAAATTTAAATACCATCTCTTAAGAATGTTCAGCGATCTCTATATAAGTATTAAAATGGTAGTACTGTAATGTTCATAAAGTAATTCATTTTTGGTAATAAATCATCTCTACTTGTACATTCAAGCAGCGCTGTCCTAATTGAGTTACTGACTCATTTATCAACTCAGCGTCTAAATATAGCAAGAAACATTAAAATTGACTACTAGGTTTCTTTTGTAACGTAACCACCCACAAAAAATGATTTTCGAAATTCCAGTTTTTAAGAAGGGAAAGAGGGTAAAACGTAAATATTCGAATTTTCATAATGTGCATAATACTTCAAAACCAAAATTTTAGTATCATCTCAACTTTGGTATGCAAACACGGTTAAATTCATTTTTGTCCAACCCTCTTCCTAGTTTATCTTGGGTCGGGTCTCCTTGTACGTCTGTGTCAGAGGGTTTTATTTTCGCTGGTCTGTATACTCAGGTTTTTGCACTGGATCTCTTTCTGCTACTTGACCACCAGGTGGTGGGCGGTCGTCCTCTTCCTCGGGCTCGGTAGGGGATCTTTTATGCCTTTTCCACAGCGTGATCGTCTTCGCGTCTCAAGATATGGCCATACCATATTTCTTTTACTTTCTCGACAATGGGTGCTACCTTAAACGATCCTCTGACATTCTATTTCGCACTTTGTCCAGTCGGGTCACTCCTCCTACCCATCTGAGCATTTTCATCTCTTTTACATGTAGTTGTTGCTCAAGTACTTTCTTAAGGGTCCAGCACTCTGCCCCATATACCATAACTGTTCGTACTACAGTTTTGTATTCTTTCCCTTTTACTCGAATGGACATTTTCCGGTCGCAGAGGACACCTGATAACGATCTCCATTTGAGTCATCCGCATTAATCCTGTGGTCGACACCTTTATCTACGTTTGCGTCAGGGGTGAACACAGAGTCTAAATACTTGAAGTTGTCCACTTTGGGCAACGCACGGTTGTCTAAATACACATCACAGCCCGTTTCCGTCGCCTCTCCATAGTCACACTCCATGTATTCGGTTTTACTCCGACTTATACGTAATCCATGGCACTCTATTTTTGCTACCCATCTACTAAATGTTTCTTGCAGATCTATTGCGCTTTAGATATTAGGACTACATCGTCCGCGTAGAGTATACACTCTGACGTCTTTTGTATGTCCCGTGTGATGTAGTCTATACAATGGTTATATTAGTGGGCTTAGAGCTGATCCTTGATGAACTCCTACTTCTACATGGAACGAATCACTGATACCAGCAGGGCTTTTTATGCGGGTTTTAGTATCCTTATACATGTCTTGGAATAGGGTTATGTAGTATTCGGGTATGTTTTGGGCTCTCAGTGACTGCCATACCAGTTTTCTAGGTATCTGTCAAACACCTTTTCTATATCTTTGAAAAAGAGGTGCAAATTGTCTTTGTTCGCACGATGTTTTTCCATCATAGTTCTAATTGGCTGTATGGCGTCAATAGTCGATTTTCCATATGTGAAGCCGTGTTGGTTTTCAGTTATCGGGAGCAAACATTTATACGGGACGCGATAATTCTTTCGAACATATTTAGCGTATGTGATGTGAGCTTTTTTCCCTTATAGTCGCTACACTGAGCAATTAAACACGGCTATATTAAATATCTAAGAACAGGTTTTTGACTTGTTCTATATTTTTTTCTGATCATAAACGCCGTGATAAATATAGTATGACTTGTTCTATTGAAGCACAACCTTCATTTAGTAGTTCTGCGTGCATGCAGGAAGTTACAGACAAACAACACCTGGATTAGGTGAATTACATCCATTTTTTACAATAGCCAGTATTGTAGAGCCCTCACAGAGTAATTTATATATTTCATTCAAAGGTATTCTCAAAATGTGTAGAAGAGACTAGGTCTGGATGACGAGAGGGGTAGTTAAACGAACTGTAAGAAACTCGACAGACGTGCAAGTGTTACGTCATTCAAGCAGACTCTAGAAACAATATTTCCGCCCTGCTCAGTCCCGCGGATCGCGACATCGCGGGCACACGTCAAGCGGTGCGTAATTTCTAATAAAAAAAACATGGAAATATTTGTTTTCCTTTCGTAGATTTTTTGTTGTGAGGCCTATAGATTTGTTGCTGTTTACTTTCAAATTAATCAATGTATGTTTGATTGTTGCTCTCTTTATTAAAGAGCAATATTTATGATTTTGCGTCAGATTCAAGGTTATACTAAGTGGTTAAAAATATCGATCTCCATAGTAATCTGGATATACTTTACACGGAATATAGTAGGACTTTCGTCAACTTTTGTAAATAGGTTTTTGATGCACAACTATGCTGACGTACAAAAGAAATACAGAACATGAAATTACTCCCAAATATACGTTAAAGCTTTTCAACATGTTATTTTTCATAAAAATATTGATTCTACAGAAGAAGAATTGACCGTATAAAACACTCCAACTCAATGTTGTAAAAACGAAGAAAATGATACAAAGCAATTTTCGATTTGACGAGATGTGATTTAACGTTGGAGAGCGCCGGCTACATAAAATGGCAAATTTTTACGGATGAGAAAGAACTGGCATTAGAAGATTATCTTAAGAAAACAGCTTACATTTATAATAGATCAACTCCCTGCTAAACGCGAAAGTTTGCATACGAGTTTGCGAAAAAAATAAAAATAAAGCTATCCCTGCCTCTTAGAACAGATCGTTTAAAAACTGTTCGTTATATTCAATAACTAATTAGTCAAATACAATAATTTCAAATGAAAAAATTGTTGTACTTTCAAATAAGAGGCTTGATAATTACATTGTTTTTAATCCTGTTTCTCTGAAGATTTTATAATAATAACTTTCAAGATCAACTAGAGTAAAGTCAACTTGCCCCGGACATGGTGTTGGTTGACTCATAGTTTGCATTCTATAAAATCAAGTGTGTAAAGAGTACCATAATTAGTTAAGAGTTTGAATTTATTTATTTCTTATTACTAGTTTCTCATCGAATATATTGCTTTTTATTTGTGTAGATTGAAAAAACGTGTGTCTTAATTGAAAATGTCAACCAGTTTCGCTTTTCCCTACATTACATACATGTAGTTTTCATTATTTTGTTATATTTTTTAAAAATAATATATGTTTTACTTGTGCATGTCACATGGTATATTTTAAATGAAATTTTCATTAAAGTATATTATTAAATGTGTATTACATTAATTTCGCGATAAAAGATTTCAAGGAGCTATTGCTTCGGCGTAAATTGAGTTATAACTTAACCCTCCGTCAGCATCTTTCGTGACATGCATAAGGGACAGTTATCAAAGAAAATGATTGATAGACTATGATTTTGTTCCCTTCATTCCTCTTATTACATCAGTATCCTTTTTAAATTTATTTTGAAATAATGCATCAAAAATATAACACTGACTACCGATGGGATCCATATGGACCCCGAGAACAAAATGTGTTTAACATTTTTTTCTATTTATGAATAACATATGGTTTTGCGTTTGAACTGTTTTGCTGTTACTTTACACAAAATGCTCTTAGATATTAGCTTATTGTAGACTATTCTTTAACACTTTCATATCGTATGAAGCATAAAACCTTTGGCTATATTTGCGTGATATGTTTTAGAAATGCAGTTTTTCGAAACTACAATCTCCATCTTGTGGGACAAAAATACATTCTTCCTGGTTAACCACCAGTGTGTCCATGTATTGCGGCAGAACGAAACTTTAACTTCAAAAAAAAATATAGTATTTAAAATTTGGGCGCCTCGGCTATCTTATCTCAGGGTTCCACAATAATTGCTGGGTTCGATTTTTTTAATGAAGGAAAGGACCATGCAATGGTTCCACTTAAGGAAAACGCTACTAACAAATAAATCCATTTAATTTAATTACTGTTTTAATTACCACAACACCCCTCATGCTGTTTTCCCCCCAAAGACACAAACACAAATGGTAATCAAATATTAATATTAACACTAACACCGAAGTGACGTCATTCCCACACAAAAAAACAAACTAAAATACACTGGCTTTAACCATAATATTTTCTTATTGACAATTTAATCTACCTTTCTCTTAACAATAGCAATGCACTGAATTTAACTACAATCTGATCTAATCAACAATTAAACATACTTTTCTCTCAAACAATGGTTATACACTGAATTTTATCATAATCTTACCTAATTAACAATTTAATCTACATTTCTCTTAACAATAGCAATGCACTGAATTTAACTACAATCTGATCTAATCAACAATTAAACATACTTTTCTCTCAAACAAAGGTTATACACTGAATTTTATTATAATCTTATGTAATTAACAATTAGATCTACCTTTCTCTTAACAATAACAATGCACTGAATTTAAACATGGCATAATTTTATCAGCAAATGAGATCAGTCTTGGCACTGATTTAGTCCAAAGTTCGTGCTCTTTTTATAACTTATGCCAATTACTCCATGACGCGCAAGCGCAATACGACGTTGGTTTAAACATTTACCAACAATCGCACAATACCTCTCAAGATGACCGACTAGGCAGGCCGTAGAGTAGGGTCCTCGCAGAGGTCAGCACGGCTCCAATCTNGACGAGCTAGAAATATATTAGCTGACTGCGAGATGTGAGCGACATGAGCTGAGCAATGTCAGCCGCGTCGAAGCTACCAGCTATGAGCGTGAACAATGTTACTGATCTGAGCGGTATAAGCGGCATAAGCCATATGAAAATTCTGAGCAGTATCTGAGAAACATCTGAGCGATCTGAAAAACATTTAAGAAATATATGAGAAATATTCGCGATCTGAGCAACATCTGAGAAACATGAGCTATGAAAAAATCTGAGCAGTATGAAAGTGAAATTTCGTTTGCCATTCCTTAAATGGTCTTGCTTCCCACCCTTGCATACTTTTCCCCAAAAAAATCTTCAAAATTTTGAATCCCACGTGACCGAAACTTCCAATGCCAAAACGATTCCCCCTTCTTACGCCTCGATTCTGATTGGGAAATTTTTAAAGGGCTTCAAATAATTTCTAACGTTTTCTTGCAACGACGTTTTACTTACAACAATCTTCCAAACAAGCTGGATCTTGTTTCGACCCTTCGCACATCTGGGGTTATTGTGGTCGGGTTGGGTCGCCTTCCCCATCCCCTCGCTAACTTGCTATTTCTAAAAAGTTGTAAATTTCCTTTGACGCCCAAAAGAGCCGACAGAGGTCTGCGCTATACCCTTCGTCAATCTTCCAACGGCCGACCTTTTAAATTTCTGCAACTCTCCCTCTCTCTCTTTTAAATTTCATTATTCCCTAACAAGGATGATTTTATTAACAAATAATTACTGAATTATTCAAATCTCACAGTATATGCGCACCAACATACTTTTCTCACCAACATCTTCAATTTTAGGCGCAAAATGAACCTTACGCTTTATTATTGCACGCGACTTTAGCATATATTATTTTTCCGTCTTCTGATGAATGTGAAAATGACGTATCTGGTGAAATGTCTAAGTTTTGCTTCATACCTTCACAACTTGAACGAATACCAATTGATTTATCATGGGTAAGTTGAAATTCCCATGAATCAAACAATGAGTGGGGAAACATTGGAATACATCAAAAGAGGTCTTTCGAAAATGAAATGATTTGGCATTTCGATCTACTGGTTCAGTCGCATGGACAACTAGTAGATAATGATTACGTCAGCAGTCTGGTCCATCTCCTTTGAGCTCAGGCCTTTGCAGATCGTACCACAAATTCGATTGTTTCATCCTAAATGTTTTTGATGCAGAGAAATGTGTAAAATACAACTGAAAACTGGAATCATATAGTTAGAATAATCGATGGTGATTCATGGAAAAACATGGACACCGAAAAACTGCACATAGTTGATAGAGATCTTGTACCGCAGGTTAGTATATTATCTTTTACTAAGAGAGTAAAGGTGGTAATTCTACGTACGAGATCCAGTCATACTCATCCTAAACTTGTCAATATCATATCGTACAAAATCACTGAGTTATATTTACAGCAATAGTTCAGGTGGCGAAGACACCGACGATCAGACGATTCGTTGCTAGTGTCCATTGAGTGAGCAGGAGATGGCCATTTTCTGGTATCTAAACTCATTCAACGATATCTGGAAGTTGGAATTGGTCTCTGGCGTATTTACAGCTGTTTGCGAAGTTTTACTTATATATAAATTATTAAAATTATTATGATTTATAAATAATTCATACAGAAGAAAAATATACAAGTGTATTTGCAAGAAAATCACAGATAACAATGAAATTTTTCTAGAGTTCTTAAAAAATCAGCAACAAATTAAATATTTTTTATCTCTAGAACAACATCCCTCCACTATCTTTCTTCTATTCACAATGTCCTTGTTTAACGAACAGCTATTACCCGCGCAGAGCTTTAGTATATTACATGAATTTGCATTCGCGTGAATGATGGTAAAAACCTCAAATAGCGTTCTGTCTTGGCGAGATCGCTTCACACAATTTCTCCAAGTTTGGTAAATATTCAAATTACAAGAAAACAGAAGATAGAAGAATCTAGGAAAAGTGAAGAGAGGAAGATGTGAGATACGTCCAAGGAAAGAAGACAGGAAGTTAACTAGTAGACCTATCTGCGAGATAAGAAGTATTGTTACATAAAAAAATCGTACAAAACATAAAATATGTGTAAGGAAATGAAAAATGTATGAAAAATTAATTTTCAAGAAAATTGGTTTAGTACCTGCGGAAAGAACATTAACAGAGGTTTAGGAACCTTGGGGACCCCTCTGGTAGCCAGTGCTATAAAAATTTTGCAGGAGTCGGAGGGTTAATTATTTCTATTAGTATATTAAAAACGTTTATAAATTTAAACTGGTAGTAACAATTCAGAATTTTAGATTCATTACAAGTTATAACTATTTTTCTAGAAGCTTCAGCGCTAAAAATTCGTTTTGCCTGAAAATTTGAAAATAAATGGAGGTATACGTGCCTTTCATATTTATGAGCATGTGTTAACGACATAATGTAGTAAATATGTGTCATAAAACATATCAACATTTAAAATTGTTTTACTATTCATTCCCATCGCACTGTATACTAACTCAACAAAATCAAAACTTCGACCAAAGAGTTAGGAAACAATGACAATAACACACGTGAACGAAACTGACTGCAAATAATTACTTCAATAGGACTTGCAGCAATGAGAAACAATTTCATTGTTCATATAAAGATGATAAAATGATATAGTTTTAAGTTTCAGTCACCAATTAATAATAATAAATTTATTGTCAAAAGAAGTACAAACTGCTTATGACCACGTGGATGACAACAAACTAATTTACTCTCCGGAAGAAAGCAAGGGACCATCCCATCAATTCCGATCAAGGACCCTAAGGCAGAGACGGATTCAAAAATTTCAGCAAAAATTCCTAGATGATATAAAAAGTTAGTTACGTGTTATAATACTGATAAAATGTCAATATGTTTGTAATTTTACGCAAAAATGTACATGTACAAATTATTATCGAACTATAGATTATTCTGAGTATAGTGTTTAAGAATTGAAATAACACCAAATTCACGATTTATTATTACAATAAACATACCCCTAGACAAAGCCTAGAGAATCTGTATAAGAAATCCGCCTCTACCCTAAGGAAAATCTGAGCAAAACCCGGGCCAGGATGGAGTTACAGAATTAATGTACACAACCGTGCCAAAGTTGAGTACACATAAAAGTAAATTAATATGAATCATAAGACACAACAAACATGCAAGAAAATAGTTTTTGAAATTGTTATAAGTTATTTAAAAAGTGCTACAGCAATGGCGTGATAAAGTACAAGACGAATTTAATTTTTATTAAAATCTATAAATTATTTTCCAGTGTAGAAGCACTGGTGCAGGAGGTAGTTTTTAACCGCGGATTTGAAGAGATTCAATTTCATAATATCTTTTATATTTTTGGGGAGGGAATTATATAGAACGATTTCCGAGTGATATGGTCCTTTTTGGCAAAGAGTCGTTAACACTCTGGGACCGCGTATAATTATACGTATAAAATAAAATATAGTGAATACTTCTAAGAAAAAAAGTATTTTCGTAAAAAATTAAATCTCTTTGCCTGTTATAATCTCGATTGAAAAGAGTCACTTCTCGTGATGAAACATTTTTTATTTTTATTTTTTGCTGATCGCTTAAATGCTGCCTACGGTTTAGATTCAAAACAACTAAAAAATGCTTTAATGAATGTTGCTGAGTACGATTATAAGTAGGATCCTCATAACGAGGGATAAGTTGTTCGGAATTTTTGTAAAAAAAATTACAAACTTGAGCTTCCTCCTGTTTTAACTCGTTTTTTAACTTAATTCAAAGATTATGCAAAAACATTCATTACAAAATCTCTACTGTTTGGACTCTTTTCCTGCTAACGTACTATAAATCAGAATTTTGCTCAAAGGGTTTTAATTGAGTAAAGCATCATTACCAATTTTTTTGCTGTGTTACTCGGAATAACGAATAACGTTTTCGAAACGTATATAGAAGATAAATCGTTGTAGTATATATACTTATCTTTGTATACTCTCGCTTTTAGGAATTATCAGCGTATAAATTAAAACGCAAATGTCTCCTAAAGGTTTTGCTTATTTTCTGCGTAATTGGGCGGAGCAAAACACACAACTTGAGTATCATACGTGAGAGCATTAAAACAAGTGTTGATGATTTCCTGTCATTTCAACTCTCACCTTTTTCTTTGCGAGGTAAATGAATTTAAATAATACTCCAAGAAAATACTCTACTTCACTCATTTATTTGAAAAAGATGTTACATGAAAACTTGAGTTTTAAAAATTGACAGCATTGATCTGTCTCACCAAGTTGGTATTGACAACATACGCAGGGAACAGTACTTGAGCTAAATGATACTCCATTGTGTATTATCATATACCAACTTAGCCCCTCTGGTGACTCAGTTGGTAGCGTTCTTGCTCTTCATTAAGTCATCCCGGGTTCAATTCCCGTCGGGGTTAAAAAATGGGTTCTTATGAATGTTCCAATTCGTATAGCTGTGACTACTGCAAAGCGAACCCTCCTTCCTCTATCCACCTTCTGCTAGTATTTATAACTATTACTAACTACTTCTACTCCTCCACGTGGGCCAAGTGTTGGTAAACCCAACTACAGCAATAACCTACCACCCAACTGCTACCTCCTATCGCTCCATGTATATAAGCTACTATAGCACGCTACATTTCTCATTTACAAACACTGCAATGGAAAAAAAATAATTGTTCTGATGTCCTGTTTACAGTGTAAATGTTGAATATGAAACAGAGTCAAACTTGCCTTCAACTATACATGGAGGTAATGTAATATATAACATATAACAAGATAAATAAAATAGTCTTGCTAATATGCTTCTTCTACCAACTTTCTTACCGGTCAGAAAGCACAAATCGGATAATTTATCCGTCTGGTAAGGGTAGATTGTCTTTCAGCATGCTCTATACTTTGGATAGCTCCGCTTCCGGAAAGATCATTTCAACCGGTCGATGGGTCAGCGGATAAGCGGATTTTGAAAAACTGAATAACCTTAAGGATAAGTAGTTTCTTTTATGTATTGCATTAATCATTCGAGGTTTAGAATTTGGATGGAAAAAGTATTAAATTATGAGAGCTTGATAATTTAGTTTTGCGGTTTCGGGAATCTTCCTTTTATTGATAGTTTTTCAATTAATGTTTTCTTCGAGTTTCTTCCATTTTCAGTCCGCACCTCGACTAAACGAAAGCTTGCGTTGCGATGTTTTACCTGGTAGTAACACGTGTTATGTAAACAAACCGTGTCATTGCCCTCTACGTTCTCATCTTTCGAAAGCATTTTAATGGAATTTCTTGCAAACATGGCTACGTCGAACGGTTCACTACCGAGAGTCAACCTACCCGATAAGTAAAAGTGAAAAAAGGTGCAAGATCTATTACGACTGGAATAGAGAAGACCAGTATTGTAGCATATATACATTGCGTTGATTAGAACGGGTGGACGTTGGGCAGCTATAGTAAGGAATGTAGGCCGGTTGGTCGCATGTATCAACAACTAGGCCCATACCAAGACCTATCGATCGTTTAGTGAAAACTCGGTTAGGCTAGTTATCCGCTCAGCAAGTACCTGACAAATTGTTAAAGACAAATTGTAATAACGTCCAGAATTAAATTAAACGGCAATATTATCGTACAGAATGTTAGTTTCATTCAATTTTCCCTAACAAAATGTATAATACTCACTATTTACAGTACGCGACATGAAGTCAGACACACGTTTTATTGTGACATGAAAATGTACATATTTTATTGTATGATTTTTTCATTCTCTGTTATTCATATATTTGATATTGTTTCATACAATTTTAATGACATAATTAAGTGGTTTGTAATGTAGAAATATGTCAATTATGATTCTTTTTCGTGTAATGGGACTTTTTTTTATTTTTACCAAACATTCAATACCCTTAATAGAAATTCAACAACGCCTCTGTTAGAAATGATTTACCATTAACTATGCGATCAGTGTCATAAAGAAGAAAGTTGAACTTACAATAGAATACATATCATTCTTCGTTTTATTCAGTGATTTGGTATTGTTTGCCCTTATTTTTTTACGTACGTGAAGAAGAATTGCGTGAAATCAATAACAACTTAAATTAGAAGCAAAGTAATAGTATAGTTCTTCATTTAGAACTGATGTAAAGTCATTCAAGAACGAGGTTCTTTCAAAAACCATTTTCTTTATCCAAACCTCACTATAACGTTTCTTCATATTAATTATCAACTTCACCTCGACCGAAGTTATGAAGACACGGGAACCTGATCATCGGGCATAACAAATTAATTTCCCTTATAAGATGTATTGGATAATTTACCAGGTAGTGAGAGAAGCCAACCTTGCGTCTTAGTACCGACGGAAGCTTAAGTTTATGGGTTCTGGGTCTGGTTTGTTTGTAAAGACAACAGAAATCCAACGAGATTGGCTCGTAATCATTAGCAGGACAGAGACGAGGAATGATTGTGAGTATTTTGTGACAGAGTTTAACGTCCGAGGTGTAAAAGACATAATCTCTCAATTGCTTCTATTTTATTTTTTACAAAAAAAATTTAAATTATTTTAAACTCAACGTCAACTCCTTCCTTTACTTCATTTACGGTTATCTCTTAAAAAATAAAATAAGTTAGTGGCAGGGAGATCCAGATCCCCTAATCCCCTCTTTTGCTATGACCTTTGAGTACCTCTTCTGACGCTGTATGTAGTCATTCGTAAACCGGACTTTGATGTTTCTACTGCATCTGAAGAAAATACCTTACGTACTATCTATCCCTTTTCATTATCTCGCGATCACCACTTCATTAGATGAGAGAGCTCCCTCCAGGAAAAATCATAGTAACCTGACTTCATCTAGTTCCGCGAAGCGGATTTCGACCCACGTTGCCATTGCAGCGTCTCTCAGCATTCCCCCGATGTAGCTCTGCGCCCCATTACTGCGCAATTACCTCTGGAATTAGCGCAACCGTCTGGAACGGCGACGACTCCCATTCACGGGGTGTAATCGGTTGATGGCACGCACCTCATCAATGTAGTAACAGCCAGCGTCGGATTTTTAGCTGCATTTCCTTTTTTTCCCTTTTTCCATTCCTGGAAGCTCTAAATGTTGGATATACTCAACGGTATTGGTTCAATGTGATATACTTTCGTAATAAAAATTATCAAATAATTTTTTTAATTTTTATTTTGAAAGTTTAATTTTAAAGGGAACCTCTTCTGCATGGCAATAAGTTATGTTTAGAGACTCGACCTTTCGATTTATTCCATCTAAACTCTATGTATATTCCATTTAACTCTAAATATTCCTCTCCCTCACTCACCATCCATTTACTTTAAAACATTTGCGATAAATTGGGAATATTATAATTGTAAGTATCTGGAAGTGTGTTCCTCAGGACATGAAAGAGGATTATTCTTCATAATCATCATTGTAACAGTAGTTCAACAGCAGCAAAAGTACATGCCAGCAGTCCGTGTTATGATGTATCAAAATCATAACTGCAGGGGTGCCAAGAGAAAGAGTACGCAAACCATTTTGCGTTCAGTCGAATTCTTCGAGGTCTTATTCGCTCTCTGAAATTTATTATATTCGTTCAGAAATTTGATGTAAGCGGTCTAAAAATTTTCCCTACATCTTCCATTCCGACCGATAACCTTTCGCCAAGCCTAACTTCAGCCCTTACTCACAGGCGACGTGCACGGCCTGCTCTACCTCTGCTCTACCTCTGCTCTACCTCTGCTCTACCTCTGCTCTACCTCTGCTCTACCTCTGCTCTACCTCTGCTCTACCTCTGCTCTACCTCTGCTCTACCTCTGCTCTACCTCTGCTCTACCTCTGCTCTACCTCTGCTCTACCTCTGCTCTACCTCTGCTCTACCTCTGCTCTACCTCTGCTCTACATGCACTACTTTCCGCTCGTGATTTCATTGACATCAACCGCTCTACCTCTCTGTCGTAACGTTTATCTCCTAGAAATATTATATTTTCCATGAGCTGTACAACAATGAGGGTGGGATCCAACTGTATTTCGAAGTAGACTGTTCCTAATTAAGCTGAGATAATTCTAAAAATTTTCCTCACCGATCGTTATATGAGGAGACTTAAAATAAGTAACACTATTAATTATGTTATGTTGAATGAAAATGGGAGACAGGACCGATATTCGAACTCGGGACCTTCAGCTTAGCGCGCTCATGTGCTTTCCAACTGCGCCATCCCGTTCGCCTCCCGACCCTGTCTTCCATTTTCATTCAACTTGCGAGACCCAAAGACCTCTGAGATGGTCTCGTAGAGACTACGCTCTTCATATGAGGCGACCCCTTAGGAAGTACTTTGTTTTGGGTCGTATTTTCCAATTCTGGTTCACAAACACATAAGTCTCTTAAATTGCGGTGAACCTCACCGCCAGGTAACAGACTAATTATGTTATGTTGAATGAAAATGTTTTCTTCCAGATGAAATTTTTTTTTCATTCAACATAACATAATTAATCTGTTACCTGGCGGTGAGGTTCACCGCAATTTAAGAGATTTCTAAGTAACACTATGTTAATTCGAACGGAATATTGTACCTTAACTAATATTCTGTGTGAAAATACCAATGATTTCATTTATGTTGTTGTTTTTTTAATTTAGACTTCAGGGTTCGCCAACGTAATGGTCATTAGAACCCTTAATTAGTTTTATGTAGCGAGACAACATTAGTTATCTGAATAATATGGTAGATATTATATCCTCCATATCTCGTACATGTAGGCACGTTTCACACATAGTATTAAACAATGTAAACAGGACATCAGAACAATTATGAATGTGTTATGAATATAAAACATGATATTATACTATGGATTATGTCACGTACCATTTCCTACAAATATTGTTTATTATTTAACACACGCTTTTATTTATCAGGACTCAAGTTCTCAAGTTACGTCTTTTGAGTAACTTTAAAGTGTCAAATGAAATTTTAAAAAAACATATTTTAATGTTCTAACGTACAGTACTTCATATTGTAAATTGCTCCGTTCGGTTTGTCCGGTCTCGGGCAAATACGTACCCAAAATTGGAACGATAAAATTAGGGGACATTTGCGTATTATTATATGACGATGACGCCAAGTGTAAGTATAAATTTGTTTTTTTTTACCGTGACAGAGAGTTTTAAAAGAATATTGTGTTTGGTGATGAAACGAAGGCCATGAAGTCCGTTTTACGTCCGATCACATTTTCCTTATAACGAAATAAAAGGTAAAATAAACTGACCTCCGATGTAAATCATCAAATGATGATTGAAAATTTTTAATAGTTCGTTTCTCGAACAATTTTGAAGTGAACCAATCGTCAGTGTGAGGCTCATTGAGAATTCATGTCCAGTCATGATAACCGAACATAGGAGAACACGAATTAAAAGCAAATCATTAATTACTCTTGTAGCTACGCGTGAATCAGGACGCTCGTTAAATAATTACGTGATTCCCATTTGTCAAGAAGCCCACGAGAGTAATTGACTGTCACAAGTTAACCCGTTGCTACGGGTTATTTCCAAGGAGTTAAACCTGTGAGTTTTCCAAGTGAGATGCACGTTATATTGTCCACTTCGCATTTATATGTCTGCATGTATGACTTGCCAAATAGGAATAAATTGGGCCGTGTCCTTCGTGGGCGACAAACGCGAACGACAACTTCAAGCGATAAAAGTGTAGCATCACGTTGTCAGGATTGAGTGTCCTATGTTTAAGCCAGATGGTGTCGCGTAAAATACGCGAAAAAAAGAAAGGGGACTGAAAGCGGACGTCTCTTGCATACTAATTCTACCCAAATTTCATTAAGAGATTTTGCACAAAACTGTGAGCTAACCTACAAAGATTCAGATGAGATAACGATGAAATCAAGACCAACTTGATCATAATTGTACAATGATCTCTTATATGATCAAGTAGGTGGATAAAATGTAGCGTTTGACGCGCGTTAAAACTCGAGCAAGTTTGAAATTCAAGCGTCGTCGAATGTCGCGCTTGTAGTGCTACAGTGTCGCTGTTGCTCACGCAGGACAGTCTCGTAACTAGAAGCGTGTTTGAATCTTGTCGCTTGAAGTTGTCGCATTCGTTTGTCGCCCACGCAGGACACGACCTTACTAAAGGACGTGTTTGACTGTCCTGACTCAATTCTCCATGGACACGGAATAAGAGAAAGATGGTGTATTCTTGCTTTGTCGCGACAAATATCACCAGCAAAACAGGTCGCCAAAACTCAATGAACGAACAAACTTCTTGAAAGGAAGTTGTTTCATTAATAATAAATGATTAAATGATAATGAACCATCAATTACAAATAAACAAATAAGGGACCCACATATTCTAGTGCATTGAAAACAAATTATAACAAAAATTTCATTTATTTCTTTGATATAAGTTTCAAACACTAACCTACAAAATATATAATATTTTATTACGTACTTTACATGAATAATTACACAAATTTTTCATTTAATGCTACGCGTATACGTATTTTATAACTTACTGAAATAGAAAACAATTTGTATTATATACTTAAAAAAAACTTTATCACTGTCATAAGATACATGAAATGTTATAATGTAAAGACAAAAGTAGTGAGAATATTGTGCATATCTATTTCATAATAACTCAACCTACATACAATAATTGGTTATTCTTGTGTACTTGTACAGCTTTCAGCTATTTTTTCTTGTAGTAGCATATATAAGGAGGGTTTGCAACAAGTGTTAAAATACATAGTGAGGGAACAAGGGGTTCTTATTCTTAAATCCATATCCCCTTCATTTTTCGTAGGCGAACGTATTCATAGGACCATTAGCAGCTGAGTGAATAATCATTAGATGACTAAATTATCGCATTGCTTGATTACATCTTAAATTAAGGAATTATATCTTGTCTTCACGAGATGAAATCGTAATTTAATGCTGGATAATCCTGAAATAAATATGGGATTAACTCTTGATTAAATAGTGTCCACAGCGTATTCCTGACATTTACGATAAGGGTATTGAAATCTATATATTTTTAAATAATTAAAATAATAATTATTCATAATTCCTATGTACCTTTATTACGAAACATAAAATAGATCCAAAATAAATATACACCTCTAACTCCAATGCTCGGTCAAACATGATATTATCAATATCATATTCACACGATATTTATTTAATCTTGCCAGACTAATTTGGAAATAAAGGGTCTTGACATATGCTTAGATCTATTCTGACATACTGACACACTATGACATTGCACGGAAGATCAAAGGCCTTTACTGCCTAATCACAACATATACTTCCTTAATTATGAAATTGTTCCCATTTACTGCTTCATCGACCAGTTCACGACTTGGAAAAGAACTCGGGCAAATATGCCCTTACCTGCAACACTTTGGTGTTAAACAGGTTGCGTCGCTCAGGCAGAATCAAAGTGTGAGGATATGCGCGTGACGTTTGTTGATGGTTCGGAATGAAAGTTACAATCTTGCACGAGTCTTTCTTTGACAAATTATGACTAGTGTTTTACATAATATGATTTATTTTACTTTCTCTGCCTCAGCATGTGACATATTTCCGTTTCGTGGAATCCATTTTTCTCTTCATATAATATGGAAAATATTTTTTTAAAAAGGTATTTACGTGTATATTTCTCTTATCAGGAATTAGTTGAAATAGATACAAGTAGGTTCTATCTTTAGTTAATAACAAAGGTATCCCAAACTGAATGAAATTATGTATTTTGAGTGTATTATAAGTCAGTGTGTCTTATTTACAAGTAAGTTAGTCTTACATTTTATGAGCAGAGAAAAGAAACATATTGGTCATAAAACAGCTAGATTTTGTGATTTTGTAGGGGTGAAACATTTACCTTTCTTTCAAAATAAGCTCAAACTCCCTGGTTAGAGAAATTTGTTGATATTGATTTCACTCTGGGGGTAGTAATAAGAGAAACATAATGTCTGTGAACCTCAAACTTCCCCTTCGTTTCTGTGATACATTGTAACCTAGCAATACATTATTTTAATGACTATTCTCATATCCAATTATGAATTTGTGGATACTGAAGATAATAAATAACTAAATGTCAGTTGTTGTTTTTGTTTTTTGAACAAGGTGTTAACATTGCATTATTTTATTATGTGATATACTTGGAAATGAAAGATAATGAAAACCTAATTGTCGAAATAAGCATTTAATAATGTTGCTAGTTACATCTTCGCGATACGAAATATATTCAAGGACACGACATGGAAATGATAGAAGATCTCTGTGGTGGAAACGGATGCCTCCTGTAAATTGATGAGGCAAAGTGGCGTATTGTCTTACCTCTTATTAACTCTAATTTCATCAAACAGGAAAGGAATACAGAGTGGATTAATAGAGAACTTAGCAATAGATCTACACTAAAATGTTTATTGCGATTTCGTTTGTTTCATTAAACGAGTGCCAGAAAAAAATGTAAATAAACATCACAATGATGAAAATGTGCCAACTCGAGTTGATGAAATGTTGACGGAAAATTGTTAGCAAGTTGATGGCAAGTGACACTTGCAGTGGTGGCATGCTGTGCACGTCATTGGGTGACACTGACTAAAGTAGCACGATATTACTAGACATTGTGTAGATGTATTTTGTAATTTGAACACAGTAACATTTAATTTAAGGGACTGGACTTTCTTTTTGAAGGGATGACGAGAATATGACGTCTTACAGGAATATATGGAACAGGTGATGTGTATCAGACGGGAGTTAAAGCAGCAAGGACATAAAGCCATGACGATGAGCCATGGGGACCGGGAGTTCAAGAAAGAACAAGAAAAAATTAAACTATGTCCAACAACGATACAAACAGAAAAGATTTTTTTAAAGAATACCTGATAATAGTCTTGCTCCAATTAACAAGGTAGACAATGGACTCTAAATGTAAATAAATAAATTGATGGTAGTAAAAGAGATATTTCAACTTCTCATTATCCAATTTACTACAATTAACGTCCATTATATAATCTACTTAAATAAATAATGAAAGACTTACGACCTTTTCTGGACGAATAATGAATATTTTGTGATAAGAACTCACAACGTTTCGACCTCGTTCTAAGTCGTCGTCAGGTGATTCAAAAAATAACAAATTATAACAAGGTCATAACAATTGATCATGATATTAAACATAAAAAGAAACACAAAATATGTCTACAATAAAAACAGAAAGTACACAAACATGTAATAAAACGAAGCCGAATCATTGTGAGTTCTTATCACAAAATATTCATTATTCGTCCAGAAAAGGTCTTTCATTATTTATTTAATTCAATTTTATAATGTTCAATTTAATCTTTACCATAATACTGTGAAATTATTCAAGTTCTAAATTTATGGTATTGCGCCATGATAGTAGTACTTTTTAAAATATTTTATTAAAATACAATGTCATTGTAACGAATATATTGTATTGCTTCTTAAAATATATTTTCACTCAAACATGGTACGGTTGAGTACATTATCTCAGTAACTCCATCCCAACTCCTACATTTATCCAGTTTTCCTTTCGACGCTTTGATCAGAGTGTTGGTGGGATGACTTCTTACGGGGTTTCAGTGAGTTAAGTATTTTATTGTGCTTGTGGTATACTCAGTATCGAACTTATTGTTGATAAAATAAAACTATATTTTATATGAAGATAATGAAGGTGAAATAAATGTTTATAGGCTGTATTAAATTAAATTTTGTACATAATAAAGAAAATGTGGAGTACGCTAAAAAATTATGATCGTTATTAAAAAACTGTGTTGCTAGCGAGAACAATTTATTATTACTTCAAAATACTTGCTAAATGTGAATGCTGTCGTCTTAGGTGAAGTTATTTTTCGAGAAAAGTAATTTTGTTTCTTCGATTTATAACGAAAGTTTCCTTTGGCACAGTTAGAAAGAACGAGAAATGTTTGATTCATAGGTTGAAAGAAGCAAATATTTTTTCTCGTCTTCGAAGGAAGTTTGGACACCGTTACGCCACTCACGAAATCTATAACTGCCTCCGAGAGAAAGGAGACGAAAGCTCCGGAATTAAATCAGCGCCTCGAGCGGAAAGTCGATGTGGAAGCCTTTCTTTAAGGACGTCCTCCCTTTAACTTGAAAGAAAACTCACAAAAAGGACAAAATACACCTCATATGCTAATTCTACTACACATATACTCGTACTTACCAAACGAGCAACATATTTGGTTAATTGGCAAACGAGGAAAATATGCATACATGTCTCGTTCAAAAAAAATTTTAAAGAATTTTTCAAAGCACTTT
The DNA here is from genome assembly GCA_002313205.1 of Laupala kohalensis. NCBI lineage: Eukaryota > Metazoa > Arthropoda > Insecta > Orthoptera > Trigonidiidae > Laupala > Laupala kohalensis. Next base: position 1,218,929 of record NNCF01126124.1, read on the forward strand.
TTAAGATGTAGTATACGTGCATGGCCTCATATCGTAAAAACTATTCCAGTAACATTTTAACGCAAAAATTGCGACGGGCACGCATTGGCGAACTTACCCTATATACTATTTTGGCTGTTTGGGACACGTGCCTACACACAATCAATGTAGTGTCAAAAGGAGATAATTTATTAAATTAATGAGGGAGAAAGACATATTTAACATTATAGACTAGTAAGGAATAATAGACACGTAAATAGAAATGGTATTTTTCAGCAGTATGTGACCGAAATTGGAACCATTAGAGGCACACTAAAAGGTACCAGAGAGATGTTTGTCTCTATGTGGTGGGGACGGACGTAGATGAATATATAGACGGTAAAGAGTTGCTACAAAAAGAATGTTCAAGGGAAATGAATTTTTGAGAAAGTGAAAACCCAGAATGACGATGTTGAAACTGATTTATCACTAATATTGGCCAAAAGAAATAATTTAAAAAATCAATGTAATAATAATAATAAACTTATTGTTAAAAAAGCAATATAAACTGCGTATGACCACTAGGAGGACAATAAACTAATTTACTCTCCGGAAGTAAGCAAGGGACCATCCCATCAATTCCGATCAAGGGTTCTAAGACAGAGGCGGATTTAACATTTCAGCGCACTTCTAATATCAGAGTAAAAATAGTTCGGTACGTGTTATAATATTAGTAGAATTGCAACAAATTTGTAAGTAATAAAACCCAAAACTTTTTTTTTTTCAAACGTACACGTTATTATCGAACTATAGATTATTCGGAAAATATTGTTTCTGAAACGCGAGTATTAAAATAACACTGAATTTCAGATTTATCGTTTCATTAGAAGCCGCCCCTAGACAAGAGCCTGTATAAAAATCCACCTCTACTTAAAGAAAAACCGGAGAAAAACCCGGGCCAGGATAGAGATTTAGATAATCCATTTCTTTTTCTAAAGAAGATCCACTCATTATTGAAATATCCTTATTCAAAATAAAAACCAAATTAAAACCGTGACATATTGAACGTGTAATAAAATATAACTTTGACCACAATGTACGCACTTGAAAGAATAGACATAGAAAGAAAACTTATAAGAACTTATACCTAAAGAAATAGAAAGAAAACTTAGATAAACGCTTCTATCTTCCTGTACAGACATTTTTGTCATGTTATCTTATCTTGCCAAGTGAGTCATCTATGAAACACACACTCTTTGAATGAGTTGAGTGACTCATCTTAATTGTTGGCTATCACTGGAAAATTTCCACTAATACCATAGGTTCATTCAAATTTCTTGCCACCGAGTTAAAAAAAATTGAGGAAATTATTGTACATGATATAATTAGAGCCATTAATTACAAGTTCCTTTTGCTGATTATATTTTCGAATCACAATCCAGTATTACTCAATTGGATGAGTCCAGGGCTCTCACTATTATCAAGTAACCCTCGACGCGAATAAACAATCGATAGCTGGTCGAGTCATGACGTCACACAATCGATTGCACAAATCGAACATGCTGCCTGCCGCGCGCTAAAAGACGTGAGATCTGAACACATGGGTCCTTGTATTCGCACTACTGCCTTCGCTCCACAACCTCGATCGAGAACACACCTCGCATCTGATCACCTCACGTCACCTCCACGACGGGTCGGCATTTGTCTCCTGTTCACCCCTTCGCTACAACGCTTTAGAAGGCACGGGAACAACGATCTTCAAACGTTGGATTCGTAACAAGACACCGATCCAACTCTACTATTCTGCATCAACTAGCTGACTTCCAAGATCATCTCATCACGCTCTCTTGGAAAACCAGTATTTTATCATTATCTTTCATTACTTCCATGCATGTGTCATTAAACTGTTTGTTCTTGTTGACAATCAATATTCATCTTATCCCCCCCCCCNTTTCTCTCCACTCATTTCCTGTGCAGATAAGACCAGATTTGTTTGCACACATTTTGGTCCTTCGAGCTATATCTATTTTTTGGTGTGCTCATTTGTTCCACGGGACAAATTTGTCTATACACTTCTTAATCTAAGTAATGTAAATAAAATGACCTATGACTCGTGCATCGTTTCTTTATATTTACTTATATGTTTCGTACAACATATATCGCAATATTAAAGTAGAAGCTTGTATCATGTTTGTTTAATTTATGTTTAAAATAATATTTCTTGTATCCTAGAACTATTAATATTCATTGTGTACTGGGTTTTGAAAGTTTGTAGAATAATGCTTTGTACTTTAACTGAAACACTTAAATGTTTCTTGAATATTTTAAGCTTAAAAATAAAGTTATAAAAATGGGTAAGGTACACTCCTTTCTCTTCCCGAGTAAAACAGAGTTGGCATTTTTTATTATTTTTTCTTTTCCAGTCGTAAAAATATGTATGCCAGTCTTTTGTGAAGCTATTTAGAAGCTGGGCCTTTCTAACCGGAACCATTAGATATAAATTGTTTTCTTTTCCAATTCGTAACTATCGAGAAAATATTGAAGCTTGAGTCATGACACTTTAATTTTTCGATGAACATTCTATGAAATAATTAACAGAAGAGATGAATTCATTCTGTAATATTCAATAGTTTAAGCATAGATTCACCATTGAAAACATCGGCCTCATCTCCTCAAATGAAGCGTCTCAGGAATCAGTCGAGTGATTCGGTCAAATCCTCTCGCATGTCAGTACGCACTGACCGCTCAACACCTCCTTCTCTCGTCCCCGCTTCGTCAAAGCGCCTCACTGAAACGCGCCGCGCCAAAGATATTCTCTTCTCTGCAGCTGCTCAGAAGCGTCCGACTGTCTACTGCAATCCCTCGCTTTGAAGCTTCGGCTTCTGTCCACTAGACCGCGCTGACTCACGCAGCTAGAAGTTGGCTCTTGCTACAAGTCGTAACCTTCGACATTGGAGGCAGTGAGTCAACAAACACTGCTGGCCGACTAATCTGCTTCTGATCCTCTAACAGAGTCCCCGCTCTCTGTCGGGGATTTTAGCTTTACGATTTGTGTAAGGGGAATTTCGAAATAAGGATAACGCTGACAGATAAGTAGATGGAGCAAGGCCGTATTTTGTCTCACTCCACCAAAGGAATATTAGAATGAAAGAAAACACACCTGAATTTACGAAAAGATTCAATTGTGTTTTATACACATATTTCTTCCGTGTACTCTACATGTGGAGAAGATATGTGATAATTTTCGGTCAGGTGAAAATGGCGACGAGTCGGGAATCGAACCCGGGACTCCTTACCACAATTGTACACCATTTCCACCCCGATCTTATCTTTCACTTACCTCTGTTTATGTATGTGGATGAGTGTCAGGTCTTCCAGGATTTTGGTCTGGGTGGAAATGTGGTTTTTATAATTTATACTACACAAACATCAGTCAAAAATCTTAAACTCCCCAATGGCATTCTCACACCCCGAAATATGATACGATAAAAATGAAGATCGAATAGCATGAATATATGAATGGTTCAAGGTTAAGTGGATATTATTTAGCATTTTCTGGTTCGGTTCTCTTTATTCATAACGAGGTTTTATCTGTCGTTTCGTGTTTTATGTTTCCGTCTTTCAGAAAGACACATTTTCAGACACTACCATACACTCCATGGTCCATCGTCTGTTCACCATTCCACTCTCACCAGAAAAAATCAAAATAGAAATAGACACTATAAAACTTATAGCATCAAACAATGGCTACAATACCTCTCTCATTGATAATATAATCACTAAGAAAGTTAGATTATATCACACGAAGAACCTCACATCACTTACTCCAAACAATAATATTCAAACCAGACACGCAATCCCTTTCATAGGCCCACTCTCACTTAAAATCGCGAA
>NNCF01126124.1:1223398-1236099 GCA_002313205.1 Laupala kohalensis
CCAAAAATATTCCTCAACACTCAGGTACGTGATTTTGTCGGCTTGCTCACTCTGTATTTGTTTTCTTTTCTTTTATTCATTTTTCATTGTTCTTTCCTTTCTTTATTTCAACAACAACCAAAAATACACTTCTTTCGATACTGTTTCACCCAATTAGTATATAATTTCATATTATGTAATTAATTTTTTATTTTTATTTTATTTTATTTTTATTTTCATTTTTATTATTGTCATTTTATGTACATTTATATTTTTCAGTGTATGTTACTGACGATGGTTGCTATGCAGCCGAAAAAGCTTTCTAATACCAATAAAAAAATGAGCAACATAGAAACGACTTTTAATTTATCATGCTTTGATAATGTTGCTAAAGCTCCACAATTACCAAGTATTGTAGCTAACATTTACGCTTAGTGCCCGACACCCACTTCTTGAAATTCTACATCCTTTAAAAAACCCAAAACTTAACATAAAAGCCCCATGCCTTTTAAAAACCATAAACCGTAGAACTTTGCTTAGAACGTTGCTTTCGTGGACGTCCCCGCATCGTGAGTTCGAAATAGAATATTTCTTTGTTATAATAAGTATAATGTCTCACTTTTCATGATCAGTGATACCATTATATGTTATTACTTAAGCATTTTTCTCTCCATATCCAACATACCAGAAAGAGGTTGTATTTATTTGAGAAATAACTACTGTTGTTTTAATGTACTCATGTAATTTCATCAGTGTTACCACTTTACAAATGCAATGAAGTGAATATAGAGATCTACATAATTTATTAAATAAACTTCTTACATCTAAACTTATTAATCTTCGAGTTCTTATTGGGTGAGATTTAGTATTATCTATTTACATAAAATCTTTAGCATTCTTTCTCTTCGATTTATAATGTGTGACCGATTTTTTTGAAATGTCAGAAAATAAAAATTATAATTTACTTTTCTGTTATTTTTGGGAGCTCGTTCATTTATTCTCAACCTTAGTACAAATTTTTTTAAATAACTGCCCTTCCCTCCCCACTTTTTACTTTCTGACAGAAAACATAAGTGTATGGCAATGAAAGAAAAATGCCTCGAGCAGAAAGCAAAGTCTTCGTTCTCAAAGGAGAAAAAAAGTTGAGTTGTAGTTGTTATTTCACCCATCTACTTTCCTTCACAAAAGTCTACCACTCTGAGAAATGGCTAAGGGGCATCTTAGGGTATGAGTGGAATAACAAATAAATTACGTAATACGTGAAATTTCCCATTTTAATTCTATGATAAACGTACATACATACATATATATATATATATATATATATATATATATATATATATATATATATATATATGTATACACGATAATAGCTCTACTGTACATATTGATATTTCATGATTGCTGGATGCTCTCGCTTCGCGGTGGATTTGGGGGTGTTTCTTTTAGTTATGTTCTTAGAATGGAGTTAGAGACTAGTATACTGACAGCACAAACTCGTCTTTGAGAGCAATGACGTTTCCATTTTGCCACCGCGGTCTGTAAATGTTCTTGAATTATGATAAGTTGTCGATTTGTGACACTGAAAACAACATTAGTTGTAAGTAATTTTTCATATTCCAATTTTAAAGGGATCAAGTGAGTGAAATATGATTTTTCGACCTTTTGTAGTATTATTAGAAATACATACGAAACAATCCCGATATATTTTCGTATTATGTTCGGAAACGTTTATTTAAATATATAAAAGTTGTTTTTTGATATTTCTCTTGTATTTGAAAATAATAAGTTAAATATGTTTGGAATAAAAGTAAACTGCATTGTCGCCATCTAAGTGAACTGCAGCTTTTGAAATAGAGCATGAGAATATCCAGGACTCGATGTTTCGGATACTTATTCCAGCTAAGAGATTTTTAAAGCTTTGTCCTGGAAGTTAACTAAATAGTTTACTAGCAGATTAGTAGATTTGAATTGTCTTTGTATTTGTTTCCTTTTTTCCCTGTGTGTGAACTATTTGCTTGTGTTCAAGTAGTTATATATTAGCTAAAGTTAACCCTTAGTACCGGATGTACCTTTTTCGAAACATAAAGGTGACATCGTGCCTGTGAGGCACTGGGGTCATAAATTTCGTTTAATATTTTTTTAAGCGCTGTGAAGGGAATGAATGACTAAACTACGTACATATTTGTTTTCGTTCAATGTAGTAGTGTAGACACGCCGCAAACAGTGCGTTGTACAAATTTTTTCACTTGATTCATTTACTTAAATGTGTTTCAGAACTCATCATCTTGTCCGTAGGTGCAAGGATGTAGAGGTAAGTGCTACGTAATCATTGTATACTCCGGGATACCACGTGATCTTATTTTTATATAATTTATATTTTTCCTGTTACTAACGTTTCTTAGAATTATTCAAAGTTTATGTTATCATGAAATAAATTTAACATCATGGTTGGTTAATTTGTTTTACCAATCAACTAAAATTGTTCGGGATTTTATCAAGTACAAAACATTAATGAAAATTCAGTGTTGAATATTCGACTATGAAAAATTGTGTATGAATTAAACAATTTCATTATTCGCACGACCGAAAATCTTTTAAACTGAAATAAAGATTGATCCACTGATACATTGTTAACTGTTTCGAAAAATATACTGTTTACTGCGTTTCAAAATGAGCAGTATTCATTCTGAAACACACTGATAACAAAGTAGAAGGTAGAGAGATAAGGAAGAGCTGTTATAGCTGTTAGTGAGCTGGACTCACTGCAGTATAACACAAACATTGTGATCACATGTATGTACTCTATTTTTGTACTATATGTAATTAAAACCCTTATAGAATTTTGAACAAATATTTTTAAATGAATTAAATACGTCAATGATATCATATTCGCACAAACAATGCTCTAACAACACATGCCAACCGTGGGGGAGAGTATTCCGTGAAACCTAACAATTAAATATTTTTGTTTCATATAAAAACTGTGATATTGGCTGGTCATCGTGTCACAGTTTTTGTTGTGCCTGCAGTCAATTCACAAAGCAGTTTCAGTTGTGCGTATAAAAAATAACAATTTAGTACAGTAAAATTGAACCAACTTATCTTTCAGTGATGTCCAATGACGTGTAGATAAAAGTAATGTAAAAAATAATAATACGGAAAACGTACCACAAATTATAGTAAACTTTAAAATAAGAAATAAATATTTAAAATAAGAAATAAATATTTAAAATAAGAAATAAATATTTAAAATAAGAAATAAATATTTAAAATAAGAAATAAATATTTCCTCTATAATGGCAAAGTATTATTCCGTCAGTTATAATTGCAATTATTTTATTTAAATGGTCGGTGATGTAAGTTCTTTAAGTTGAAGTCACTAAGTAAATGTTACTCTGGTTATTTATGCCAATTTCAGATATTTTAATGATTGAACACTATCTTAATTACCATAACATTGTTTCACTAAACGTGTTCGTAACCTGATGCTCACCTTAACTCTTCCTAGTCACTTCACTTATTGAATTGGAGCAAATTGCTCGCAAGAGGCGCCTTGGAGAAAGGGATAGGGGACTTCGGAGACGCGTCTCATGGCAGTAAACGAAGCCGTAAAAGTCTATCATGATCACCCTTCCCCCTACATTGCTTCGGCCTTTGACATGTCACTCCTCAGAGGAGCGTTTGCCATGTGACAGCACGTGTCGCAACCAACAGGTGCTCTGCCTTCACTTCCTCTGCCAAGACACTGCTTCCCCCACGGAGTGAACACAGCTTTGAGCTACGTGTATTACTGTAGATGGCGAGCAAATATTTGCTCAGAGAATCTGGAGGTTGCCACACTTCGCTTTCCAATTAGGAACTTTCCTACGTTAGTTCCTGATCATTCCACTGATGACGGGGATAGAACGTTTTATCTTTATATAGATTTCTAATGAAACATTGACAGATTCCATTCTTCATCTCTGACAAGGAAATTTTTTTGCTTTTAACCGATTTATGGACGGTGTCGTTTCCGAACAAGTAAAATTCTTTCCATCTAATAGAACATATTTTCCTTCTTAAAATGTTTCTGCATACTGTTCACTCGGATTCGTCTAGTTATGACGTATTGTGAATATTGATAAAAAACGTAAAATATATAATATTTCATAAATCTTACAATATTTTTTTGTAATTTTGGACTCGTTCTATTTTTACTAATAAATCATCGTATCATACAAAAATTAAGATTTTTGTAATAATTTATTTTCTTAAAAATATTTCAGTAGAAGTTGTCTTTTACTTCCAGACGCATAAATTTTTTAAAAATATTTACTGATATTTAAAGTAAACTATACATATAGATAATTCTAAAATAGTTTATATAANAATAGTTTGTATAATAATTATTATTGATAACTATTTTAATTGTGAAAAGAAAATCCGTGGAAAATCATGTATGAGCTTAATGTCTTCTTTTTATTTCTATACTGGGCACTTCTTAAGAATGCCAGAAGGAAGTATATTCCAGCAGTGATCTATTTTACATTGTACCTCTATGAACAGGGTTGTGCTTAATAATATACTGTTTATTTATTTCGTCGTTTTTTAATGTTTAACACAGCAATGTAAATATTTATCGGATTTTTTACGACAGTATAGAAATAAAAAGATATTAAGCTCATACATAATTTTCTACGGATTTTCTTTTCACAATTAAAATAGTTATCAATAATAATTATTATATAAACTATTTTAGAATTATCTATATGTATAGTTTACTTTAAATATCAGTAAATATTTTTAAATATTTTATGCGTCTGGAAGTAAAGCTTTTATTAGTGCTGAAGATAATAGCTAGCATCTTCATCTTAGTTGCTGGTCAGAAAAAACAAAAACATTTTACTTCACTATTATAATGAATGAGACTGTTATGTTAGTCACATTCATTTGTCATGCTATTGTGCTATTTTTGTTTTAAACATTTATAATCATTCTACGTGAACGTAGAATCCTCGGGAAATTTATTGGTTTTCATCCAGTTGTTTTACATTCACTTTGAAGGAATCTTTCACGAGAGGACGGGCGAGCGAAGATGCTGACAGTAGCGGGTAAGCCGCACACTCCGTCGGACGTGCCCTCCGCGCTTCCGACGTTAAATAATCCGAATATTTTGTCAAGTATCTTTTGATACTAGGACATTGTATTCATGAAACGTTCTTTTTTCTTGAACCTACTAAATTAATTCTTTGCAATTCATGATTTGCTTTCTATACAGTGTAATACATTTTGTACTTTACATTGCTTCGTACCGTGTATTTTTAAGAGTTACCTGACGCTTCTAATCGTTCAGACTCTGAGTCATTGTCTGTATACGGTGTCATTTCAAGTGTCAGTGAGATGCTCTCGGTTATTGAGTTGTGTTTTGTTTACTTTTTATATTACTTTGTACGATGTATTTGAAGCATTACTAGAAGCTCTAATCATTTAATCTTCAAGTCTTTGTTTGTACTCAATATCATTTCAAGCATCAATAAGATGCTCTCAATCATTCAATTGTGTTTTGTTTGTTCTATATGTATACTTTGATGGGGATTGAAGACAGCTGTAGTATATGGTATTAGTTATTTAAAAAAATTAATTTGTTCACAACCACATTCCTTAGAGTGTGAAATTTTCACTGTTATGTTTGATTTTAATACAATATCATAATTTGATGATACAAAAAAAAACCCACAAAGGGCAGTTTCTTTTGTATTTCTAGATCCAAAAAGTAACCAATAATTCTATGTATATTTGATAAAAACAATTCTTTGTATTTTTCTCGAAAACGATTGTTTTTGGAAAACTAAAATTTGAGATTTAAGACATTTTAAAATGGAGTAGAGTTGATCGATTTAGTTTACTTTTCACTGTTAGAGAATATTTTCTTTTAAAGACAGGAAATAATAGAAAAGTATTGTCCACAATGTATAAATGGAAAATTCTAGACCTCCTGAAGCAAAATGAAATATTTTCGCATATCTTCTATTTAATATCTCTCTACTACTACTAGTAAATTAGTTTATTGTCCTCCACATGCTCATACGCGGTTTGTACTGCTTTTTTGACTCTAACTTTATTATTTAAAAGAAAATACTTGTAAAAGAAAACCTAATTTTAAAAAGTACATTAATGAATAAAGCTTTTCAACAATACGAATAAAAAATTTCCTACTTAATAGTTTTCCATGAATCACAAAATTCACTCGTGTCCAGGGAACGTACAATTTACAAGGGAACGTACCCAGTACATACAATTAAGACATATCTATTTAGTCCAAAATTGAGCCAATGCACTAACCACTTGTAAAATATCTTTAGTTAAATGTACTCATATAGCAATTAAAGGCATGTCAATTTTTAAAACGTGATAATCATTTGTGCACCAAAATGATAAATGAACTATACTAATTGTATAAAACATAATATCCAAATTTTAAAAAAAATTAACATGCGTTTCTCTCAAACATTTTTTTCGGACTTCACGCAAAGAGCTAACATAGAAATGTTATAAATTCCATGCATATTATACTGTATTTAAATCTAATTTTGTTTATAGTTTTACCTTTTTTTAAGTATTTAGGTAGAAGATCAGACTTTGGTCTGAGTTTCGTCTTAAAAAAGAATAGTTATTTATTTACTGTGAAGTCGAAAATGCTTTCCATCGATAAATGAAAAGTTTGTGAATCTTAATTTAAATTTACTGGTGATAATTACTGCAAAATTCATGGAACTCGAATAGATCAGCATAATCTTTGATAACTAGCTACCTCTTATTTACATATATTATTCTACCTCTTTTTTATATACATCTCTGTTCAAAAAAAAAAAAAGAATAAAGATAATGAAAATCATGCCATCAAAATACAGTATAGCGAAAGAAAAGTAATCCGAACGAATTTACGGTGAAAAAGTCTTGTCTGGGAGCAAATGAATTAAAGTGAAAACTTTGGTTTTTATCTTTATCATAGCAATGTTTTATCGGTGAGCAGTCTTGACTGGAGGCAAATATTCCAGACTCGTGGTTCTGACACACAAATCACCTCTGACCACGAGGACTGAGACATCTGCCGAAGGGTTATTTGCACCAGGAGGAACCAACTGTGCCCTCAGCCAACAAATAGCTCTCGGACACGCAGCTGTGAAATCCCAAATTGTTTAATCTGCAAACTTTGAAGGTAGTCGGATCATGACCTCAAGGCAATTGGCAGGGCGAGATACAATTGTAACTTGAATAATAACAGAAAATATTCGACTAAAGAATAAGAAAAGATTTGCTGACAATTTAATTTCTAATATCATTTCAAATCTCTAAATCTTACATTACAATACATATATTGTGTTTTTAATTTTGTGACCACTTTTTTTTTGTAAATAAGAAATCGATAAATAAGGTGTGACAAACTTCAATCTTGAATAACAATGGTATTCTATCCGTACAGGTAAAATGCTTTCTTTTCTCAAATTATATTCATAATATACTTATTATGAACGAAATAATAATACACCATATTAATTAATCGACATAGATTAACACTCGTAATCAATTCACTCGTTTCATCTTTTCTCTCGAAAGTTTCTGACTGCCTAACAAGAAAAACTTTGAGTTTCTTGGGAAGAGAAATAGTCTAAAAAATGGCGTCCCGCTGATTTTGAGGGAGCTCGAAATAAGTATGTAGCAGTTAACCGAATTCATAGTTCAGCTTAAATATATATTTTGGTCTATTAAATATGGAGATATAGCTGACCAGTCAATGAGACCCCTTCTTTCTATACATTACTAGAAGCATTCATTTAGAAAGTCTCGAACTACAAGTCAGTAGTGTACAAATATCACGGATATAAGACCGTCCAAGAAGTATGGTCCAATTTCGTCACTTCAAAATAACAACTAACCTGTGAGTCCTGGAATAAGTTTCAGAGAAATCACTACGCGGAGGTATTTATCAGTCCAATAAAAACTAGTGGTGCAAAACCATTGGACATACGTTCTCGTCCTTTCTTCCATCTGCAGCATAGAGTGAAAAAAATATCGTAAAATTGTTATGTAAATGTAATTTCGTTGTAGTCAGAAATTGATGTATTTTCGTATCTGCAGTGCGTTTGCTGTCCTCCTATGTATTTTATCATTATCATATATTTCATTTCACTTTACCAAAACCGTATTCTACGTCTGCTTGGTCCATTTACACTGCTAAATGTTATTCAAACTTCTTGAAACAGTAAACTAATGTGTAAGTGTAGCAGACAGAAATTATTTTACTGCGTCTACAACAAACTTTCAAGCGAAATACCGCTAATGCGGATGTAATGCGTATTAAGTGTACCTTACGTACAGAAAAGTTAAGCACAATCGTTGAAGCCGTTTTTGAGAAATATTCGAAAGAGTAGTTTGACCTTCATGTGAAGTACCCTTTCTTTTAAAGTAAATAATAATAATAATAATAATAGAACACGTGCATCGACAATCAGTAAATTATACCGCAAATACAAAATATGACTATATAGGTTTCACCGTGCCTTTATAGACAGTCAAAAAAAAAACTCAAATCCACATTTAAAATACATCTTTTCTTTATTTCTTCATTATGAAAACATTTAGGGTTGACATTGACAACGTTCCGAGGCTCTACAATTCCGGCCTCCTCTTTAGATAACTTGAAACTTGGTAGTTGCAAATGATATCATGAACTATATAATACATGTGATTGTGTAAAATGGTTTCATGTAATGACGTATGAATTTGATATTCGCGAAATATGAAGTTTAGAAAATGTGAGTGATATCAAAAACTAGACAGACCTAAAGAGGAGGTCGGTATTGTAGAGCCTCGAAACGTTTTCAATGTCAATGTCAACCCTAACAGTTTTCATTAAAAGAAATAAAGAAAAGATATATTGTTAAATGTGGATTTGAGTTTTTTGGACTGTCTATAAAGGCACGGTGAAACCTATGTGATATAGTGAAGAGACAGTCAGAAAGGGTGTAATTGAGTACATATTAATATGAAATATGAATTAAATATATTCACCCGTTTACTTAGAATCACTGCGCACAGACGGACAGACGGACAGACGGACAGACGGACAGACGGACAGACGGACGGATGTTATACCAAAAAAAAACTTTTTCTGAATCAGGGATAATCAAAATGGATATTTCCGTCAAAATCTCGCTTTCGAATTTTTTCGCTATTGCAAAAAACTTTCTTTATACAAGTTCGCCAGACCATAAACTTGTTTGAACCTGGAGCATTTAATAATTCTAATAACGAACAAGTTTTTCCCTTGTGTTTTGCAACACCTATGTTACTATTGGGATTCTTTACCTTATGTTTTGATTAGTCATTGAAACCACTTTTTCATACATAACCTCATCGAACATTAAATGGAAACATTAAACCAACGAACCTCATTGAATTATGTCGTTTTATTCCCGTATTTCAAAATGAATGAGAACATATTCACTTCGGCAAGGCTTGGAAAGGAATAATTCGATAGGTGACAAAAGAACTCGGGGTGTTGTTTCCTGCCGCTCTACTTTCTCCCTCCGGATTTGAAACGTCTCGTAAAACCGTTTTTATTTTCTCATTTACGTAAGCTAGCTGTCTTAGTGCGACGATCATAAAAGATTTAGAGGCTATAGCGGGTAACATCTTTTCTTCAAAAAGATAAAACCTGCAGCTTTCGGCTTATACACTTGAGAAAGAAAAAATAAATATTTTCGTGGAACTTCCACTAAACTTTGAGTTAAAATATTCTATCGTGATTAACCTCCAAATGAAAAAAAAACAATGAATTTCTATTCTTAAATTACTTTTCGAAAATTGCTAAACGTAGACTTGGGATGCCATTGGCATATCACGATAGTTTATATAACTTATTTTATAATTCATTTAACCTTTAAAAGTTGTGTTATACAAACATAGATTGTCTCAGGTTTGCTTTGGGCATGAAAGAAATAGGAAATAGGTTTGCTTTTGTATTAGTTTATTTTACTACATGTGGTAACGCTGTGTTTCGTAAATAATTTTGATATTTGATAAAATATGTTAATAAATATTCAATGCGAGGCAATTCTATGAGGATGAATATATGTCTACTTCAAATTCCGAACGATATTCATGTCAGAAAAGTGAAAGAAGTACTATTTAAAATTATTAAGAGAATACAGAATGTGTTACATAATCAATCGCATGCGTCTAATGACCAATCAAAAGCAACAAGATACTAAGACAATTTCTTGATCAAGATATTTTTAAGACACGGACAAGAAACATTAGCTACCCACAACACTTGTCCAGTAGTAACATGAAATTGCCGAGCGCTTTATGTAGTCGCAATCAGAAAAGGTAGTAATCGTCATAATGATTTTAAATCATTAAAAGAGGGTAATAGAATTAGAAACTTTATTTCACTTGACATTTCAAAAAATTAAACAATCACAATGAAAAAATTTCGATTGTATTTTTATAATCAGTAAACAACTCCTTCACTGTACTATATGTCTTAATTATAGACAATCATTACAACTACAGAATTACTGTTTCACAACTCCACCTTTATTACATTAGGTTACAGGTTGCCAACGTTTCGAGGAGTGTTGACCTCTTCATCAGGGCTTGGACTGTACGAAGATAAACAGTTACATATCACTTTAAAATCACATTAAAACCAGTTACATTTCACATTACATTTTAAAATATTCTGAAAGGTTGACAGTTAAACCTTCTTTGTCAGGTAGTTCGTTGATTACTCTATGTAACTGAACTGTAACTGGTTTTAATGTGATTTTAAAGTGATATGTAACTGTTTATCTTCGTACAATCCAAGCCCTGATGAATAGGTCAACACACCTCGAAACGTTGGCAACCTGTAACCTAATGTAATAAAGGAGTTGTGAGTAATTCTGTAGTTGTAATGATTGTCTATACAGTTCAGTGAAGGAGATGTTTACTGAAAATTAAACTAGTTCATTTATTAAATAGATGTTTGTGAGATCGTATTTTGAAAGGTGGGAACATTTTACAATTTTTTGGAACCTGTTTTGTGCTACGGTAGCGTCGTCTAGCTTTTGATTGTTACTAAGTTTAATTTTACAAAAAGAGAAACTTGAATTCCAAAATATAAAATTCCCGTCAAAATATATTATTTTCCTTGCGAATAGTATACTGCAATAGAAGAACATTTTGTTCTTGAGTTCAAACTTGTATTAAGAATACATGTTTTTTAGACTATTTATTGTATATTTATTTCACGAATACTTTTGTTTCAGGTTTCAATTCTTCTTGTTCGCGAAGTAACATGTAAATTAAATGTAACTCCATTTTTAAGAACTCTATTGAAGAAATATGTTCCCTTCCAAGACAGTCGTACGACAAGTACAAATGATGTAGGTAATCTATTTTGCCGACTCTTACAAAAGGCCTTTGTTTCAGGTCATGAAAAGCCCTACGATTCAAATTAGTGGAGCTTACGTTTGAGGATTCTGCTTGTTATGCTTATTTGATGCTTGAATAGTGCATGAGTATTCAAGAATTCAACGCAACCGTTTTACTGAATCACTATGAACATAGGTAATTGTATCATTCTGTACATTAAAACTTATACCACTGAAATTTACAAATTAAATATATATAACCTTAGAGCAATGTTACATATATTAATGCCAGATGCAATAATATCAGTTGCACAGGTCATGTTGCTTTTCTCTGTAATAAAAATTTGGAAGAAAGAAATTTATTTAGTTCCAATATAAACATTCTTACAACATGACTACCTGACGGTTTTTAAGAATATATATCAGGGGAGAACTATATATTGTGTGAAGCAAATATTTTATTTTACATTCAGGGTATGGCTGTGGCAAACACGCAGTTTAATAGTAGTCACGAATGTGTTCTTTCCTCCCTTCTTCTTCTATAGGCGCTATAACTTCCAAGGGAATGTTTTGGCCTTCTCAACCACCTCCTTCCAGACTCTTCTATTGTGCACATAATCCAGCCAATTAACAACTTTCATTTAACGCAGATCCTGTGTTGCGTCATCCACCTAACGAATCTTCGGTCTCCCGGCTTTTCGAACTGCCAACGGTTTCCAGTTGTATAGCTTCTTTGGGGTTCTGTCATCTGGCATGCGATTTAGATGACCAAGCCACCTCAACCTTTGTGCCTTTATGAAGGCAATTATGTTCCTGTTTTTGATCAGAAGATTTAGCTTCTCATTCGTTTTAATTCTCCGTGTTCCATTATTATCTTTAGGAGGACCAAAGATTTTCTGTACAACTTTCCTCTCAAAAATCAGGGGTTTTAAAGTTAGTGACTGTTTAAGCGTCCAAGTTTCCCAAGAGTATGTTATCACAGGTCTTATAAAAGAGTGGTAAATCTTTAGTTTGGAATTTTAGGATAACAATTTACTCTTGAGCAGGGTGAGGTTGGCAAAAAAGGCCTTATTTCCCATGGCAATTCTTCATCCATATTGTTGTTAGTGGTGAGAACTGAGCCCACGTATTTAAAGACGCTGACTTGTTCTAATGCTACTGTGCCCATTTGTAGGGGTGTATGGCTGAGTTACGCCTTGTGCAATACATAAATTTGGTTTTCTTCTCGTTTATGTTCATGCCGAGAGAAATAGATGCCCTCCCTTATATATACATACATACATATATATATATATATATATATATATATATATATATATA
>NNCF01126124.1:1243361-1255749 GCA_002313205.1 Laupala kohalensis
TATCTCCACACCCATTTCTTCTCCTGTCCCCGTTCTTTCACCTACTGCTTCCTCATCTCCCACGTCAACATCTATTCCTACTGTCGCCCCCATACACCGTTACAACGTGCGCTCAGGAGTACGATGTGGTACTCGATGGTGACAATCGCGTTCAGGTGCTATGTGCGGGATTCATCCGGAACTAGAAGCTGTACCAATTTCAAATTCCTCTCCACAATCTAACGTCGATTCCATTTCTCGTGAGTCACTAACTCTTTGCGAAAATAAAATAATTATATTTCATCATAATGTCCAATCCCTTTCAAACAAATTGACAGACATTGAAATTCTGGTACACGAAAATCGATTCGATTTGCTATGCCTCACAGAGCATTGGCTTTCAACTAACAACATCAACGATACTGCTATTTCTAATTATTATTTAGCAAGTTCTTACTGTCGGCAAAATTTTAAAGGCAAAAATCCCCACGGAGGTACGTGTATCTACGTTCGTAATGATATTTTATCTTCTCCACTGACAGGCTACGAGAACTTCTGCGTAGATAGTGTGTTCGAAATTTCTGCAGTTGAACTGACCGACACCGGTATTGTTGTTTTGTGTATTTATAGACCTCCTCAATCAGATCTTGACATATTTTTTCGGAACTTCGAAAATGTTTTAGAACATATCGCACATAAATCTACTAAATCTATCGTTATATGTGGTGATTTCAATATCGATTTCTTGAGTACATCCGACTCTGCACATTCACCAGTTAATCGATTAAAGAATCCTATCGATTCCTTCAACCTTATTACTACGATAAATGACCCCACTCGCCTTTCCGGCTCATCTCAAACATTGCTAGATCAAATTATAGTCAACAATGGAATCTCGTATCTCTCTGAAGTGTTTATCGCCGGATACAGTGATCACCTTGCTCAAGTATTGACTATTAATAATACACTAAAACCGCTTAAAATCCTTTACAAATTTACAAGAGAGTTTAATGACATAAATAAATCCATATTCGTAAATTATTTGCGTGAAGAAACATGGAAAGATGTTTACAATTGCCAAAACACCGACGACAAATTCAATGTATTTATCTCAATATTCCTAAGACATTATAACTCTAGTTTTCCCATAAAACGCAAGTTAATTAACACAAAAAAATACAATAGATGGATCACCCTAGGGATAAGAACTTCTTAACAACCGGATGAAAGCCATGTGGAATATTGTTAATAATTACATGTCAACTTCTGAAAATCGCGAAGAAAATGTTTCTTTACTAAACGATGGCAAGATCGTGTCAAATCCTCAGGACATCGCAAGTTTGTTTAATTCTCACTTCTCAGAAGTTGGTAAAATAACGAACTCAATATATCCAAATCAATGTCCTCCAATTATTACCACCCACATACCCAATTCTATGTTCACTTCCGAAACTAACGCCAGTGAAGTCATGGGAATCATCAGCTCCTTAAAAAACAAATTTTCACGAGGCATAGATGATATACCTGAGTTTATTGTTAAATCTTCGTCCCACGCTATATTAAATCCACTCGTAAATATTTTTAATAGTTCTTTATCGGAAGGGGTGTTTCCCAATATATTTAAGAGAGCTAAAGTGAAACCTTTACACAAGAAAGGAAACAAACTTAATATTGGAAATTACCGACCAATATCTCTACTACCCACTTTCTCAAAAATCCTAGAAAAATTGTTCTATAAGCGTCTTCTAGATTTTTTATCAAAATATAACATTCTCTCTGACGATCAATACGGTTTTAGGAAATCCTATTCCACTACAAGCGCCATATTTTCCTTCTTAAACGATGTTACCTCATCTCTAGACAGTGGAGAAAATCCTCAGGGTGTTTCTCTTGACTTATCCAAAGCTTTCGATCTGATCGATCACGAAATTCTCCTTTCCAAATTGCATTCTTTAGGCATTCGTGGACTTCCACATCAATGGCTAACTTCTTATTTAAAAGATAGATATCAACAAGTAGAAATATCCTATACTAAAAATAAAATACTTGAGCGTTGTCTTTCAGAAACAAAGCCACTTACTTGCGGAGTACCCCAAGGATCAATTCTCGGCCCTATACTCTTTTTATTGTATGTGAACGACATGTCATCATCCACATCAGATTGCAAAATGGTTCTTTTTGCTGATGACACTAATTTACTATGTAAACACGCCAATGCTCAAAAAGTTTTGTCTAACCTTTCGACTTGGTTCCATGCAAATCGTCTCATTGTAAACACTGACAAAACAGTGTCTATGTCATTTCACAATAGTCATACAAAATCTTTACCCCAGGTTTTTCTTTCTTTAAACGGAACACAATTAAAAACTGTTACGAATACAAAGTTCTTAGGTCTCCATATTGAAGACAACCTCAAATGGAATTGTCACATTGATAATCTTAATTCCCAATTAAGTAATTTGTGTTATGCATTCCGAATCTTAGTTACCGCAGTTAGTCCACGTATTTCCTGTTGCGTATATTTTGCAAACGTTTACTCCCATTTACGTTACGGCATTACCTTCTGGGGTAATTCCGGTCAGAGTATTCAAACTTTCAGAATTCAGAAGAGGATAGTTCGGATAATTTGTAAATCTCACCCCCGAAACTCTTGTAAACCTTTATTCAAGGAATTAAATATATTAACACTTCCCTGCATTTATATTTATGAAACAGTCGTGTTTGTTAAGTCCGAATTACTGAAGCACCACCCTTGCTTTATACGAAACAGTCTCGTTCACGAACACTATACACGCAATAGTAGTAATATTCATCGCCCTAGAGTGTCAACCACTCTTTGCCAAAAGGGACCATACCATTCGGGAATCGTTCTATATAATTCCCTGCCCAAGAATATAAAAGATATTATGAAATTGAATATCTTCAAATCCGCGGTTAAAAACTACCTCCTGCACCAGTGCTTCTACACTGTAAAAGAATTTTTTGATTTTAACAAAAGTTAAATTCGTCTTGTGCTTTATCACGCCATTGCTGTAGTACTTTTTAAATAACTTATAACAATTTCAAAAACTATTTTCTTGCATGATTGTGTTTATGGCTCATATTAATTTAGTTTTATGTGTACTCAACATTGGCACGTTTGTGTACATAAATTCTGTAGCCCCATCCTGGCCCGGGTTTTCCTCCGGTTTTCCTTCGGGTAGAGGCGGATTTATCATACAGGTTCTCTAGGCTTTGTCTAGGGGCGGGTCTATTGTAACAATAAATCGTGAATTTAGTGTTATTTCAATTCTTTTAATTTTTAAGCACTATACTCAGAATAATTTATAGTTCGATAATAACTTACATGTAATTTTTGCTTAAAATTACAAACATATTGACATTCTATTAGTATTATAACTCGCAGCTAACTTCTTATCTTATCTAGGAATTTTTTCACAAAATGTTCATGGTGGACGCATTTATAGCCCGATGTAGACTCGACGAAATCTGAAGAGAGAAAGAAGATTGAGCTAGAGGCTACGAGGTCTTCCCATGTTAACTTGAGGGAAAACACTGCCGCGCAAATACATTATTATTGAATTGTTCGTGGGCAAATTAAATAATTTGATACAAATTAAAGAACTGACTTAGTGTTACATTAAAATTAGTAAATTTGCAATCAGAATTTATGTGGAGATTTTCCATGTAATGAATAAGTAATTATATATTTTTATTATCATGAAATGTCTAGTGGAAAATAGAGCTCTCTAGTGGCAGAGTGACATATTTGAACCATTTAGATCTATTGATAGTATTATATAACATTATTAGCTTCTGGTGGAAATACTCCAGAAAACTGCCCGTTGAAAACCAAGTAATGGTTTTCCCTGGTATCATCGTAGAAAATTTAGTTTTGGTGCTATTCGTGAAGATCAGGCAATATTTTCCGAAGTACCTTCACAAATACATTAATCTGCCTGCCCGCCGAAGATCAGATTATGATAATAATAATAAATTTATTGTAAAAAAACAGTACAAACTGCGTATGACCACGCGGAGGAAAAAAAAACTAATTTACTCTCCGGAAGCAAGCAAGGGACCATCCCATCAATTCCGATCCATTCATATCACGTGAGGTGCTAGACCATAGGGATGAGTGCTATACTTAGATTAACAAGAAATGTATTTGGTGAATACAAGTTTATTGGATGAACCCGAAGTTGAGTTTCCAATTTCTCGAACGACTAGAGTTGCTTAATACAAAATCATAATAATCATAATAATATCGAAATCCTAAAATAAGGATTGCAATTCACAAAGAAATTATTCAAGCGAATGAACGCCCTAAGATAAATAATATAAATGGGCAAATATGTTTGGGGAGCTTCGCACGGGATACAGAAATGAGTGGGTAATTTCTCATATAATTAAGTAATTGTGAGTAGTAGACGCTTATAGAACGCTTATAGAACAATTTTTCTAGGATTCTTTAGAAAGTGGGTAGTAGAGATATTGGTCGGTAATTTCCAATATTAAGTTTGTTTCCTTTCTTGTGTAAAGGTTTCACTTTAGCTCTCTTAAATATTTTAGGAAACACTCCTTCCGATAAAAAACTATTAAAAATATTTATGAATGGTTTAATATAGTGTGGGACGAAAATTTAACACTACACTCGGGTATATCACCTATGGCTGTTGAAAATTTGTTTTTTAATGAGCTGATGATTCTCAAGACTTCACTGGCGTTAGTTTCGGAAGTGAACATTGAATTGGATACGTGGGTATATATAATTGGAGGACATTGATTTGGATATATTAAGTTCGTTATTTTACCTACTTCTGAAAAGTAAGAATTAAACAAATTTGCGATGTCCTGATGATTTGATACGATTTTGCCATCAGTGATTTTGAAGTATAAATCAGTGATCACTGATCGCTTTGATTATGAGCAGGTTTGATGACTGTTCTTTCACAGTCATTCTCCAAAACAGTGTTGTAACTAGAATCTTGTTATCCCAGGGTCCCCAGACTCATAGGGGCCCCTACTCTGGAAGTAATAGGGGACCTTCTTCATTTTTAACCGTTTGTGAAGAAAAAAAATTCAAATAAAATAATAGGGATTATTATATAAAACATTATTTTATGTAATCTTGTCATATTTAATTAAGGAACTTTCTTTATAACCTCAATTTTTACTAAGTTATCATTTTATTCTGTCAGACAGTTATCCGGATGTGTGTACAGTTGTCACAATATTTTAACTATACCAGTTGAAACTGAAACTCATCAAAAACTACTTGAAAATGTCATAAATCAAGACAGATTAAGAGGTTTAAGTGTTTTATTAATCGAATATGACGTAACGAATAATTTAAGAAGCAGATGATATCAGTTAGTTAAATCACTTGCTAGAACGAAAGTATGTCGTACGAAAATGTATGTCTATCATTCGAATTTTCGTACAATTACCACATTTAAGAAATATGGTTTGTAAATATTATGAAATTAAATAGCTAAACAGTTACTACGATATTTTGTATTATTTTACTTAAAAAATTCATAATATATTTCTAAATTAAAACACTGAAACTACACTAAGGGTCTTGGATAGTTACACCACTGCTCCAAAAGCTTCCAAGTTTACTCAAACTGCTTTGTACAGTACTTATAGAGGAGTTCTATCACCTCATCATAATATTCTTATTCCATGCGATTGGCAAACTCTCTACAGAATGTGAAGTTAAACCACATCAAACGTGTATTGACAAATACAGAAAGAGGTACGTTTCTCTAAAACACCTCGTGAGACAAATGATGTGGTTGAAGTAGAACAACCCAGTCGTAAGTACTGAGGTTGAAACCGTTACGCTTTCGGTGAACATCATAACGATTTTAGACATATGTACATTAAGTATCAGAAAAATTACAAAATACAACAAATTTGTGCGACATATTTACCGAGTTCAGTTATCTGTCATATTTACTCTAATTTGTTATATTTTCTTACTTTCTTACAATTTGGTTGAATCTCAAACATTGAAATTTTCCCCAAAACCCTTTTCTATATTTCTAAAACATAAATCAAAGATGAAATGAGTCGTTTCTTGATAATAATAAAAGTAATGAGGTAGAACTCAGTTATATGGCCGAACTGTTAAAGGTCCTTATTTTACCATATGGCGGAAGTCTTAAGCTATTTATTAGATCACAATAATAAATGGAATTTTTTTGGTAGTGTCAAGTGCATTTTAGGAGATACATAAAACAGATATGGAGAATTAAGCATGGTCTAAAGGGTTGTCGATGATATTGAAAGCTGGAGAGCGACAACGCTTTATGGTAAGGGACGGACACAGACAAAAGCATAGCAGACAAGAATATTGACAACAGACAAATACATTTGACAAGACGATGTGAATAGGAGACTAGAAAGTTTATAATTTTAAAGAAAACGTCGTAGATTGTCGCAAGATTAGCACACGCCAACAAATAAAATCACATAAAAAATGGTGTCAAAATTAAACACTATTTTATGATTTTGTTATTTTGAACTCAGAAAGTGTTTTTTTTTAATTTAATGTGATCAAGATACAGAGGTTTAATGTCAAAGAGAGAGAAAAATTTAAGCATTCACACTTCGCACGCAAGGCTGTATGGACATTTGGCATCATTATCTTCTACACAGCATTGGAAATCTACGTGTCTCATTGTGTACATCACTATGCGCATATGTTTCAGTCTAAAACTAGAATTAAATCAACTACATGATACACGATTCCACAGTGAATCAGTGTCGATACACACCACTTTATGTGTTGCCACAGAAATGTACCAGAGAATATTCAAAACGCGATATGGCAATTACTCTAATTTCCTAAATTTCCGCAGGAATCCTTTGTTTGCTCAATCAAAATCCATTATAAGGACGAAAGGATAATCATCAGATTATCATGTTTCGACTGAAAGTATGATTCAAAATGTTTACAAGCGTAAACAGTAAAAACGTATGTGTATCAATTGAAAATACAGATTTTGAATTTAGTTCATACGTACTGAATGTAAGATGAATTAAACATCTTACATTTCCATTAAATATACACTTTTACTTCTGAGAACAATTTATCATGACGACAAAAATAGAGTACGAAAGTGTACGACAAAAAAATATATTTCGCAAATTAAATAAACACGTGTGAATAATTCACACACGCAGTGAAAGAATGAAAAAAACTATGAGAGTTTAAATATATCATATTTCATAAGTAAATAATGTATTATGTTAATATTTCGCAGCCTTATAAGACGAGAGTCAGCGTGTCCTGTGTATATGGAAAGCAGTAGATGACAGATAAAGGTTATTCAGTATTTTTCAGATAAATATGCATGATAAATTCATAATAAACAGGGGCTTCCGTGTTATGAAGCTGTGAACCAGTTTGTGAAGTGCCTCTGTGATGCTTTCATTTAAATGTCGAGTGCTATTTAGCAACACCCGGGAAATAGATTAGGAACATTCCACATATCAATTTGATGTTGTTATACCGGGTAATATTAGCATATATTGAGAATGTCTGATGACCTTCTAGTTAGTACAGTTTTCTGTTTTGTACTTTACATGTGTTTCTCCTTTATTTAAAAAAATGAATTTTTTGTCTCATAAAAGACAATGTATTTCCCAAGTATTAAATGATCGGGGTGTATTAGCCAAATTCGATATTTGCACATATATTTTGTCCTTTTATCCAAATTTATGACTCAATTATCTACCGAAGGAACCCCAGTTCGTACGAAAAGCCAATTAATAAAAGTATATTCTTAAACTGTGAGGTAACGCCATTTCTAAAGTGTAGAAAACAATATTTTTAATGCCATCATTCTTGTAATTGGTAAAGAAATACAAGAAGATATTAACGAGAATTTAGGAATAAGATATAAAGATTCCCGAAGGACATAACCTGCTTCCACATGTTTCATGACGGGACATGAAATATTTTTGAGTTGTTGGACTAAGCGACGTGGAGTAGCCTCGTGAAGAAACCATCAATGCTCTTTGTTGTGGGATGATTCACTTTCTCCTCCTGAAGGGGAGTTTTGAATGAAGTGGATCTCTGAACGAATCTTTCGAGTGATGGAGGGAGAGCATTCAGTTCCATTAGAAGTCCTTCAGGAGGAGCACCTCCAGTGGAAACGTAGCAATTACCCACGGAAACGCTCTAAGCGAAGTAGACCAATTACGAGAGCGAAAGGATAAAACGTGTGGATAGAGATGGAGAATCTCAGAACTCCGAAAATTGCAAGTAGTTCCAGGATTCTCGTGTAGGTTGTAACCAGTACACTAACGTTTCACGAAATATCTCTGCAGGTCAAAGTTGGAAGATGATATGTTTGCATGAGCAACGCAAATGTATACGTCAAAAGCGTAATTCAATATATTTAAAACACAGGTGAGGTATTATTCATTGGATGAAAGGCTCGACACCTTATCGTATTTATTGTATCTAAAAAAATTATCTTGGTTGTTATCCCCCCAAGAAATTAAAGGAAGCAAGTTTAAAATTAAACAGGTCTGTTTGAGTATTCTTTTAACGTATTCATTGACCCTTATAATGATTAAAGAGAATGATTGTTTTGTAACACAAAGATAGTCATATGATTGCATATTTTATGTTCTATATATCGTGCTATTTTTCTTTAATAATCTGTGTCTACATAAATTTATGTTTATAATTCATTAACATGTCACACTAGAAATATTTTAAGACAGACAGTTATAAGAAGAACAAGGATTAAATTCAATTTTCATGTACACCTATTGTGTTAAGCACCATTTGGCGAAACATCCTAGCACTAGTCATATTTATCATGAAATTCCTTCTCAGGTTGACGGACACCTCGAACTATACTTGAATATTTTGTACTTCTATGTTTCCCGTACCTCAAAATATTTTTTTGATTTGCAAACACACCTGACTGCCAAGGACTTTACCCAGCACGGTTTACACCTGAGACCGTCTGGGAAACAGCACTTCGGTTCTCTCCTAGCTTCACATCTGACCTCACATCATCCACCTGCTCCATTACCTCCTCCTGCACGTACCTCATCTCCTCCTCCACCTCCCTCTACTTCTACTTCATCTCCTCNTTCATCTCCACCTCCCTCTGATCCTACCTCATCACCATTTCCTCTTCCTATCTCCACACCCATATCTTCTCCTGTCCCCGTTCTTTCACCAACTGCTTTTTCATCTCCCACGTCAACATCTATTCCTTCTGTCGCCCCCATACACCGTTACAACTTGCGCTCAGGAGTACGATGCGGTACTCGAAGGTGACAATCGCGTTTAGGTGCTGTGTGCGGGCTTCATCCGGAAATAGAAGCCGTACCAATTTCAAATTCCTCTCCACAATCTAACGTCGATTCCATTTCTCGTGAGTCACAAACTCTTTGCGAAAATAAAATAATTATATTTCATCATAATGTCCAATCCCTTTCAAACAAATTGACAGACATTGAAATTCTGGTACACGAAAATCGATTCGATTTGCTATGCCTCACAGAGCATTGGCTTTCAACTAACAACATCAACGATACTGCTATTTCTAATTATTATTTAGCAAGTTCTTACTGTCGGCAAAATTTTAAAGGCAAAAATCCCCACGGAGGTACGTGTATCTACGTTCGTAATGATATTTTATCTTCTCCACTGACAGGCTACGAGAACTTCTGCGTAGATAGTGTGTTCGAAATTTCTGCAGTTGAACTGACCGACACCGGTATTGTTGTTTTGTGTATTTATAGACCTCCTCAATCAGATCTTGACATATTTTTTCGGAACTTCGAAAATGTTTTAGAACATATCGCACATAAATCTACTAAATCTATCGTTATATGTGGTGATTTCAATATCGATTTCTTGAGTACATCCGACTCTGCACATTCACCAGTTAATCGATTCAAGAATCTTATCGACTCCTTCAACCTTATTACTACGATAAACGACCCCACTCGCCTCTCCGGCTCATCTCCAAATTATAGTTAACAATGGAATCTCGTGTCTCTCTGAAGTGTTTATAGCCGGATACAGTGATCACCTTGCTCAAGTATTGACTATAATTAATAATATAAAACCACTTAAAATCCTTTACAAATTTACAAGAGAGTTTAATGACATAAATAAATCCATATTTATAAATTATTTGCGTGAAGAAACATGGAAAGATGTTTACAATTGCCAAAACACCGACGACAAATTCAATGTATTTATCTCAATATTCCTAAAACATTACAACTCTAGTTTTCCCATAAAACGCAAGTTAATTAACACAAAGAAATACAATAAATGGATCACCCAAGGGATAAGGATTTCTTCAAAACACAAACGCCGTATATATTATCTTTCAAAACGCTATAACCAACCACCCAAATTCTATAATTATTTTCGTAACTATAAAACTATTCTTCGAAAAGTAGTTTATGACGCTAAAGTAATGGCAAACGACAGGCATATACTAAAATCGAACAACCGGATGAAAGTCATGTGGAATATTGTTAACAATTACACGTCAATTTCTGAAAATCGCGAAGAAAAGTTTCTTTACTAAACGATGGCAAAATCGTAACANATAACGAACTCAATATATCTAAATCAATGTCCTCCAATTATATCCACCCACGTATCCAATTCTATGTTCACTTCCGCAACTAACGCCAGTGAAGTCATGGGAATCATCAGCTCCTTAAAAAACAAATTTTCACGAGGCATAGATGATATACCTGAGTTTATTGTTAAATCTTCGTCCCACGCTATATTAAATCCACTCGTAAATATTTTTAATAGTTCTTTATCGGAAGGGGTGTTTCCCAATATATTTAAGAGAGCTAAAGTGAAACCTTTACACAAGAAAGGAAACAAACTTAATATTGGAAATTACCGACCAATATCTCTACTACCCACTTTCTCAAAAATCCTAGAAAAATTGTTCTATAAGCGTCTTCTAGATTTTTTATCAAAATATAACATTCTCTCTGACGATCAACACGGTTTTAGGAAATCCTTTTCCACTACAAGCGCCATATTTTCCTTCTTAAACGATGTTACCACATCTCTAGACAGTGGAGAAAATCCTCAGGGTGTTTTTCTTGACTTATCCAAAGCATTCGATGTCATCGATCACGGAATTCTCCTTACCAAATTGCATTCTTTAGGCATTCGTGGACTTCCACATCAATGGCTAACTTCTTATTTAAAAGATAGATATCAACAAGTAGAAATATCCTATACTAAAAATAAAATACTTGAGCGTTGTCTTTCAGAAACAAAGCCACTTACTTGCGGAGTACCCCAAGGATCAATTCTCGGCCCTATACTCTTTTTATTGTATGTGAACGACATGTCATCATCCACATCAGATTGCAAAATGGTTCTTTTTGCTGATGACACTAATTTACTATGTAAACACGCCAATGCTCAAAAAGTTTTGTCTAACCTTTCGACTTGGTTCCATGCAAATCGTCTCATTGTAAACACTGACAAAACAGTGTCTATGTCATTTCACAATAGTATCACAAAATCTTTACCCCAGGTTTCTCTTTCTTTAAACGGAACACAATTAAAAACTGTTACAAATACAAAATTCTTAGGTCTCCATATTCAAGACAACCTCAAATGGAATTGTCACATTGACAATCTTAATTCCCAATTAAGCAAATTGTGTTACGCATTCCGAATCTTAGTTAACGCAGTTAGTCCACGTATTTCCCGTTGCGTATATTTTGCAAACGTTTACTCCCATTTACGTTACGGCATTACCTTCTGGGGTAATTCCGGTCAGAGTATTCAAACTTTCAGAATTCAGAAGAGGATAGTTCGGATAATTTGTAAATCTCACCCCCGAAACTCTTGTAAACCTTTATTCAAGGAATTAAATATATTAACACTTCCCTGCATTTATATTTATGAAACAGTCGTGTTTGTTAAGTCCGAATTACTGAAGCACCACCCTTGCTTTATACGAAACAGTCTCGTTCACGAACACTATACACGCAATAGTAGTAATATTCATCGCCCTAGAGTGTCAACCACTCTTTGCCAAAAGGGACCATACCATTCGGGAATCGTTCTATATAATTCCCTGCCCAAGAATATAAAAGATATTATGAAATTGAATATCTTCAAATCCGCGGTTAAAAACTACCTCCTGCACCAGTGCTTCTACACTGTAAAAGAAGTTTATTGTTTTTATAAAAGTTAAATTCGTCTTGTACTTTATTACGCCATTGCTGTAGTACTTTTTAAACAACTTATAACAATTTCAAAAACTATTTTCTTGCATGATTGTGTTGTCTTATGGCTCATATTAATTTAGTTTTATGTGTACTCAACATTGGCACGTTTGTGTACATAAATTCTGTAGCCCCATCCTGGCCC
>NNCF01126124.1:1266941-1278427 GCA_002313205.1 Laupala kohalensis
GCGTTACCTGGGATTTTTCTGACTAATAATCTTATACCATGGAAAACATAAAATCTGTATTGTAAAATCAAAATATTTTTACTTAATGGTTTTAAAAACATGCACAGCATTCTAATTTTTCAAATTTATAATAACACAAGTTTAATACAATACTTCACTGTACATGTTACCTCTAAAGTGTAGAAATCCGTTAATCTGCTCATTACCTAGGTAATGTTCAGATTAACTAGGATGATCCGTTAAAGTGCTGACAATTGTTTCATTTTTCATATTACCTAGGTAATCTGCAAATCACCTAGATAATCTGCACATTATCTACTAGGTGCTCGTTAAAATGAAAATAAGATCTTGGATGGAACAACAGCAGCGCTTTTTTTTCATATTTTGTTTCGATATATAAAGAATCAAGTTAATACAATCAACAAATTAGTTGATAGAATCAATTATCAATCAATTAAAATCTGTAATACAAAGAATTAAACGGTTTAAAATATCATTACAATTAAGGAAATGAATTTTCAAAAAACATGATAAAATTATGCTTACTTATTAGTGCTGTCTAAGGATTGGTTAAAGCAATCTGTGTGTGGATGCCACTACATGCCGTCCGAAATGGGTGGAGCTACGCTATACAACCCCTCACAGCAGACATATGACAAGAGCGCTCTTTCGCTTCATTGGATACTTCTCCTTACTTTTCTTTGACTGCGCGGACAATACATATTTTTACCCGCACACTGATTATAGTTCAAACTATGAGAACTGGGAGAAATATTAAGAAAACCTTCGAAGCAATAAATAGTTTGAATGTAGTTGAGCCATAAAAAGTTATGCGTCTGAAAGCAATGGATGAGATCGTCGTACCATCATTCGATTATTTCTTCGTTAGTTATTTCTAGATAAATTGAGAATTCATAGAAAAATGGATAAGCAAGTGGATAAGTAAACAAATGATTAGTGTCATATTAATAAACACAAAAATAAAAAAATGCATAAACGAATATAGAACTTCTTGGGATATTTAATTTTGAATTCTACGGCAGTAGGGTGCGTCAAGAAGTGTTAAATTTTAATACAAATCAGGAGAGATTTGCCTTCCTCAAATTTGTTATAAATTCATATCTCCTTTGTAAACAGAATTATTATTAACCAATTATTAATCTTAATGTAAATAGATATACCATTAACATTATAGTAGTGCAAATTGTTAATTTTACGTATCAGAACAAAATCCTAACATTCTTTTCATCAAATGCGTGACTTGCAATTTGAACCATTAAGAAAATGCCTGGTACATATAATTTCACTTCATCAGACAGGGGTTCAAAATATAATACGTAATAATTAATATATTTTCTGTTCTAAATTTATACAAATGTTTTGGTATTTATTTAACTTACTTTTTTTGTTGCTCCCTCCAACATTTTAATCCTTCAGTCATTCTTTTTCGGAGTGTAGACCGTTTCAATTTTCTATTTTTCTTCAATCGTGAATTTATCATTCTAAATTCAGTCACGATGCTCATTCGCACAGAACATTCACGAATTGCACTTGGTCAACATTCACAGTCAGCACATTATGAATGAATACTCAGTCACATCTTGGTCACATTTCTCAACAAGAATTATATTTCCGTCCTTTCCTTCAGTATCCCCCACCAACTCCCTCGTTTCCATAGCACTATCTGTCGGTCGGACGGCGAATTCCGTAGTCGATTCTGATGATAAAAGCGTCAAGAATTGCACATTTTCGCGACTTTTGATGCCAATTACCCGCTTTTCAGATCACTTTTTTTAAAAATGAGAAAGGCACGACTAATAGTTTTGGTGTCACCTACAAGATCGTTTTTTTTAATTACAGTCGTAGCATTGCTCTAGAGACACAAATCACGAATTCAAATCTCCCTGTTTTTCATTCCCTCCACAGGTTTTTGCTAATTACTCATAAAAATAAAAAATATCGGAAAATGAAGAAAGGCACGACATATTGTTATTTTCTTTAGCTTTCCAATGAGACCTATTGCAAAAAAAATTGAACTTCATTAGACTGAGAAATACCGATTTGAATTAAAATGAAGGAGGATAGAGCTGAATCTGACTACTGCCGGGCCTTAACGGAGCAAATCAGTTAACCTGCAGATTACCTAGCTAATTTGCATATTAACGGCTTTCGAGCTTTGGCGGTGATATATACGCTACACCATTTCGGGGGAGCCGCGCCGGTCGAATTTTCGCTTCCGAGGCATGACGCGGCTGCATAATCATTTCATTAAAATTCTTGTAAAATCTAAACTATATGTCGAAATTTTACGATTTAAAGACGTTTCTCTATCTTTGTTAAATGTACAAAATAAGCAATTCATTTAATTTGATAATGACTGATTTTTCCTTCCTAAATCACTCTCTTAAATTGATGTATTTTAACGTTTGTATTTTTTTAAACTTTTATCGGTTATTTAGGTTATTTTTTGTAGATACACATGAGCTGTCGCAGACATTTTTGTAGAACTCTATGAGGCAAACAATATTGCCATTGATAGTTGTCACCTATCTCTAACAATTTAGGCAGCGTAAGCAAATATAACTCTTTTTCCCGTTTTTACCGACATTTGTTGTTAATAAATATTTCTTTCTCATCTCACATCTTAAAAATAAATAAATGTTCATCCTGGACATCTAAACTATCACCTTGCCAAATTTCATCACGATCGATTTGGTGATTTAGTCATGATCATGTAACAAACAGACAGATACGTTTTCGCGTTACGCATTTATTTATTATTATGGAGGATATGACATGAAAAAATTGACACTAAAAAGTTGTTTTTCTGTAGATGATCGCCTGTATGGACGTGACAAACATGTGAGTGTGCATGTATATGCCAAATACAATACACACGATGTTTCCTGTACACAATATAGCATACAATGTTTCCAATAATAAAGTACACAGTAAATACAACTTAAGACGATATTAAGCGCTGGTGAATAAATTTTATAAAATGTATTAACTACTTTGATTAATGTAATTAATACACTTGTTTTTTCCTGATTTTCTGTTATTATTTTCATTATTTTGTAGGTGTTGTTTGCTTTAACCAGTAGCACGTGTATTAGTTTTATAAGTAATAAAGTTAGTAACATTTCTTTTTCATTTTGTTTCCTTTCAAAATCACAAACGTCACCGAATTGCCGGCCATTCTTCCATCTCGCTCCACAAACTCTTCAAAGTCAATTGAAGCAGCAAAAGCATACCTGTCACTCACACGCGAAGACATCGTCTATTTTCCGGTGGAGTCTCCGATTTTTGGAAGACTCATCAGTGGAACTGTTCACACCTCTTAGTAGAGTATTGGTTTCATTATCATTAATCTTATTTTCTTTCCATCGCAGTATTCGAGACTCGTTTGCGCACAGGTTTCGACAGCGGTTGGATTAATCACACTCACGTATACGTCGAACGTGTGAAGTTCTCTCGAGTTCTATGACTCGGTTTTTATAACTTTCATGTGATTGAGTAGTTCTTCGCCGTTAGAATACAAAATTGATGGAGAAACCAAGTCAATGGTGGAAGTTCATCCATTGACTTGAAGTTCTATATATTTTCTTCTCAAGAACGAGATCTCAAAAGGTAATACTATTCCTGTATTTTTGATAGAATGCCATAAGTTTGTAGCTCTATAATTTGTTTTGTGATTAAATAATTTAGGCGATAACCGTCATTTTCGAGAATATTTAGTTAGGACTGGAAAATTGCAAAATTTGTATGATATACGTGGCTGGGATAATGAAATATGGGATTAACAAACATGTTGAGGTAAGGGATAAATTTGTACGATTTTAACTAAATGATGAGTTTCTTTGGGAAGAACTAAAAATTTATTGCGATAGATATTTATTCCGACCTACTGCAACTATGATTCCAAAATATGTGAAATTGTATCCTTGTAAAAGAATATGAAGTCACAAGTGGCAAAGGGTTGTACACCTTGACGAATACCTGTGATAATCCATTAAGATATCCAAGAAATTATGTCAAAAAAGTAGACATTAAATAAATTATAAAACAGATAATATAAGCTAAATCTTGAAAATACGCTAATTGTCTATGGTGATGTAAATCTCAGTAATTCAATGCTATTCTTTAACGAAAATTTAAGGAAGATATGCATATTTTTGTTCAATTTGTACTTGTATTTTTCTGACATAATTTGCTTGGTAGGGAAACACGTGGTGACCTTAATGTGATAGTAATTAATGTTGCACTTTGAAAGGAAATATAGTGTGTCCAGGACAATAAATTTCATGATTTTAAGACATTCTAAGTAACAATTAAAATATTGTAGTTTACGCAGATTTCGAAGTGGATTATGAATATTCACAGTTTAACATATAAGCGTCAAATATTAATTGACTTACAGTGGTGTCATGGCAAATTGAGCAGTGTCAGAACACCGAATTTCCCGTGCTCCCCAACAAAAGGCGATCCTGCGTCGTCGTCGTCCCCCCCCCCCACACCTTACCAGAAAATTTTTAAAATTGGTGTGCAAATTTATACATTTTAACGCTTTCTGAAGTCGACTTTCACCATTTCTGTAATCTAAGAAAATATGAAATTTTATTTAGACCTGTATTTTTCTAACATAATACTTTTTCTGAAATGTAAATATTCATCTCAAGTTATATCTAATATGAATCTCTTGACAAGAAAAATAACCTCACTTTTCTCACGTGTAGCCCAGGTCTCTTGCTGTATTTAACTTGAAATTAGTTTCTCAAATTAGTTTTCTTTTAACGTCGCTTAAAATAAACTCTTATGTAAATATATTAGTAAAAAAGAAACGTATTCCAAAAACCAGTGCCGAAACGGCGTTCCGGCATCATGACTCCGATGAACACTTATTACAGACGATGCTATTTGTTTCCTTTACAAATTAAATAAAAACAAGAATAGAGAAGCAAGATGAAGAAGAAATTTAATCAGTACTGACATTTTTTCTCGATAGTTTATGAATTGAATGTTTTGATCCGCGCGCGTATAATGAAATCAAATATTCATATTGAAAATAATTAATTTACTTTGTAATATTTCTAACTAAAATTTTGAAATTTTACGAAGCGCCGGGAATAGGGTGTGTCATTTTTAGGCAACTTTTTATTTTTCACTTGTAACCAAGTCGTACATTTGAGGGGATTGTAAAAAAAGAAGGCTGTTAAAATTTGAACCCTTGGTATTAATATTAAGATGTGCCTCATTGCGAATTTCTATCTCCTTTTTAAATAACATGGAAAATTTTCTGTTCTAAATTTTATACCTTGGTAATGACACAATGTACAGACATGCCCATGACATATTTTTATACAAAATTAAACGCTGTACAATAAAGATCTCTTATATTAAAAAAAATTAACCAGTCAAGTGATATTCGAGTTCAAAGTTCATAATGTATGAAATTTCATCGTATATTTAATATTACAGCGAAACTATTGACTCTATTGAAAAATATTAAATTACTTTTTTGTAGATCATTAAATTTACTGTGAAAATTCTTTAATTAATAATTCATAAATATTGATAGATATAGTCTTTTAAGTACTATTGCTAGTACTTAACATTAATACTAAGAGTTCAAATTTTGACAGCCTTCTTTTTTTACCTTCCCGCAAATGTAGAACGTGGTTACAAGTGGAAAATAAAAAGTTGCCCAAAAATGGAACCCCCTAGTCGGGAAGTACCTGCACAAATTTCACTTTTATGTTCTCGGATACTTTTATGTTCATTATATGCAATAAAACATTTATTTCTCTTCATGATGTAACTTATTTTAATGTAACGAATTTGCATTTTGTACACAAAAGAAAAATGTTACGTCCAGACATTTTTATATTCTCGTAGAAACTCACTTCTTAATCTAATAACAATTTCTTTTTGAAAAAGATTTCCACGTGCCGGCAACCTTTCGAGAAATATAATCCCTTTCACCTTTCAAAGCGACAGTCGTACTTTTATGGCCAAACGATGTCTTTGTGATGCTTGATCGAATTGGCGTCTCCGTTACTGGAATTTCAGGGATGTAAAAAGAAATCAGATTTGATTATCTTTTCGCTGAAATCCTGAGATGATTTGAAATGAATTCTCCTTCCTTCGTTCAGGGCAAAATAAGATCAAATGTCTGATAGGATTTCCATGTTACTCGTAGGTTCTGAGAATATTGTTGACGAAGTAAAAATGTATTTCAATTTTGAAGTCTGCATCACCTGCATGAACTAGTGAAAAATTCTAATGAGAAAGTTGAAATGTACTGCTTTATTTAATTCACAAATTTTTCGATAATTACACATTTCGCATACGTCACAAGCACATCACGTCACATAGCAGTCCTTGGTTGCAGCGACTATCCTTGAGCTCTATCAAATACATTTTCTATCTTTTCGTTTTACGTAGAATGTCATAGGTCAATATAACCTTTGTATTGGCATTTGCGACGTGTAACTGAACTGATAAAACAAGGACTGACTAATTCTTTGCTATGTTCATTAGTTTAGCCAAATTGTATTCATTTTCGACAGTGGGTGACAACGAAGAAAGGCGAAAGTGTAAAGAAGATGTTAAACGAAATTTTATCTAACGTGGAACTCTTGGAACATTGTTCTGTTAGTTACGAAGTAGAGAGAAGAAAATAAGCAAAAAAGAAGAAGATATTTTAACTCTCAACTTCCGAGTACCTACTCGTGGAGGAGTGTTGGCAACGTCAACAGCCAGGTGAAAATTGCGACGGACCGGGATTCGAACCCGGGACCTCCTGCTCTGGCCGCAATTTGCACCTGACTGTTGACGTTGCAAAGAAGAAGATACGTTTCTTTCTACAACAGACTGGTGAAGAAACACGACAGAAAATATGTCTCTTGAAAGGCCCCACAAACAAGGTGGAAATGTATCTAGAGTGATAAATATTATTGTTTAAAATGTTTTTGTGATCATGTCCGTACTTTATTAATAAATCCTATTTAAAAGGAGAAAAATATATTTTTAAACAAAATCCAATTGTTTCATTTCTTGTTCATATATCAGAATATCACCAAAAAAATTAAGATACCTAAAACTAATTTTAAATGAATGAAAGGAATATCTCTAGAGATACTTTCGGAAATAAATGGGTAAGCGCTTCAAATTAAAAAGAAACAAGTTCTTCGCATTAAAACATAGTAATTACCCAGGAGGCCGAGGTGCACTAACCCACGTAAATACTACGTTCTAGCGTGAAAAAAGGATGAGTGTCAAAGAAGAACGAGCACATGAAGCATTTGCGATTCGCGCGGTGTACCAAACTATAGTGAGTATGCAGCACAGGGCAGTTAACGTGCTAGGAGACCTACAAACTCACAGTCGAAAATTATGATCAACGCTCTGTAGAAATAATAGCGTTACTTTAATCAAACTAGATTTAATTAGAAATTTTTTTCATTATAAAGAAGTTAAGGAGGAATGAGCAAAAATTCCTTTTGGGTCAAATTTGTATTAAGACACGCATAGTTGTGGCAACCCACTGGACAATCAAGCAACATAATCAACGTCAAATAACACCGTTTAAGGTGGGAATCAATTCGAACAGTGGTGTGAGTCAATTTACACAAATGACTTCCAAACCATTTAATGCTGGGAATGAAATTGGGAATGGTGAAAGAATAACTCGACTTTGCATCAGCCATGTGAAAATTGCGACGGTCCGGGACTCGAACCAGGGACCTCCTGTCCCGAGTCCTGGTCCGTTGCAATTTTCATCTGGCTGTTGACGTTGCAAATACTCCTCCACGAGTAGGTGCTCGGAAATTGTGAGTTAAAATAACACGACTTATTTCGATCTGAGGAAAGCTCAATCAAACAGATTATATAAAGATTTATTTCAGATAATTCTTAATGTTATAAATGTCGAAACAGGAGATGAAAAGGATTCGCGGTTAGCTTTGTTACTCTTGGCTTCGAATAACAGTGTATCCAGGGAATTAACTCGGTTTGCTGTAACGCCAGTCACACAAATATTTGCCCTGCTGCACTTGTAGAAATCAATAAAAAACGTTTGTACCATATCAACAATATCACTAGAAGTATGTAGAAAAAGAAAACAAATAAGGGGAGTGACCTAAATTGCTTCAAGATCTATCTTTCTGGTGAATTACTAGTCAGAATAGGATCTTAGTCCCTTCCCGTCGGGGTAGTAGTACCGTGAGGATCAAACACGCACACATTTTGATTTTAGAGAATTTATTTTGTATACTTAACTTGTCATTACACATTCCAGATGTAGAATAAATTATGTACTGTAAAATTATTTTAGAATAAAAATTAACTTAAAAACTCACTGCATA
This sequence comes from Laupala kohalensis, assembly GCA_002313205.1. NCBI lineage: Eukaryota > Metazoa > Arthropoda > Insecta > Orthoptera > Trigonidiidae > Laupala > Laupala kohalensis. The sequence continues at coordinate 1,275,308 of NNCF01126124.1, forward strand.
GAATAATATCTTCAATCAGAAAATATAATTATTTTAACTAATGGGTTTTATGAACAAATAGCTGAGTACGCTGTGTGCGAAAATTTCCTTTTAACAAGCAGGGGAATAATTAATCGTTCCCTTAACTTCGCATTTTAAATCATACTTCTGTATAAAAGAAAAATTTGAGTTTTGGATTCGAGTATTTGTAAAAACCTGGATACGAAACGGTCTGAAGATATATTGAAGATGGTTAATAATGCACTTTCGTACCATAGCGTTTGCTAGATTATTTTGAAAAAAGATAAAAATGTACAGCATTTGATTCCAGGTTCACAGGTTGCCAACTGTTTTACTTTATTTTCCTGGTTTACTTGTGAGCACGCGTTACGATTTACCGTTGGCAGGCTCGGTTTTATTCAACACGCTTCATTAATTCAAAATTGTTTGTTTCTTCCATGATACATATTTTCTCTCTGGTAAAGTAAAGAATTTAAAAAATAATAATAATTTGAGGTTCTCGGTGAATTTCATGATGTATTCGGGTCTACAACGAGTTACGATGCAAATACTTAAACGACTTTTTGTGAGTAAAATGAATAATGTATTTACGTTCTTTCACACTTTGTAGGTGGTATGGGGTGTCACAACTCACGTATCATAGTATTGCTCTTTCTGAAACACAAGTTTATCGCGTAAGCTGAAAACTGACTATACGTTTCTAACAATATATTGCGAGCTGATTGTGTTTCTTTCTGCTGGAGACACCGATGTCTACGCGCTGATAAACCGTCTTCATTTATACTGGGATTTCCTATTTCTTTTTAAATTTGTGTGTCAAGTTTAGGAGTAAATGCTAATGACACACAATAAATTTTAATAATTTTTAGTTTTGAGTTTTTTACATGCTAATTAAATTAAAAATAATTCAAGAAGAAAAGAATGCAATACGTTTTGTGATTAATAAATTTGATTGTTTCAAACTTGGTCACGTAATGTCTCTTTGTTACTTCATTAACATGAGTACATTCTCTTTTTGTATTACTTATAAATTTAACATAAAATGGTGCGAAATGATAAAATATATACCCCAAATGAGAATATACAGATAGTTTTTGTTATCTGTTCACATTCCATGAAAATGTAGTATCTTTGGGGTGACAGTATACCGGACCCGACGATAAGTGTTACGGACCACTACCCGGGTAACTGATGGGTTGAATATGATTAAGAGAAAATCTAACTTAGTGATAAGATCAACAGTGTAGACAATGAGATACGACTTATCAATGGGGATTGAAAAACGATTATCTAGGCGAAAAATTCAAAACATGAAGTGAGTGGAGTTTTGAGAACTCATCAAGTAAATAAAAACATTTTAACTCCGTTAATCACTTAACACAAACAATATTTTTCTCGTATACTCTTTATTTACCATTTATTAAGTTCAGAACATTCGGTGAATTATTTGAAAGTAAATTTACACGAGTGAGAAAAATGTCCGATGATATCTCCTGTAATTTATTATTGTATCAAATTTAGGAGCTATTTAAAAGTAGTTAAGGTCAAGACATGGCAAAAGACTGAAGAAATTCAATTCACGACACGAAAAGAATTAATGTAATAACTAAATAATTAAATAAATACATAATTAGAAATTGAAACCAAGAAAGTGGTAGAGGTCAGAACGCATAACAGCGATGAATGGAGCAGACTTTCAACACTCAGCCCTTGTTGCCGAGAACTGCGAACTCCTGTTGCACGAAATCGTTGGAATATGCATCAACCACTCAGCATCAGGGTTCTGCCTAGCTAACTCTCTTGGATTCCGACAGATGGAGAGAGCGCTATTTTAGCGTCACGCGAATTCCAGGAGCAGTTCGTGTTGAATGCCGAGTTTAAAGGTTAAGCAAATAAAACACGTATTGATGCAGCTTAAATTTCTCAGTTTAATTTAGGCAATCTGAAAACATTTTATAGTTGCATAGCAAAATTAGTTGTTAATTTCCACGCGATATATTCATGTAAAATTATGGTTTTTGGATTCAAACCAGAGGCTGTGTTAAAAATAACAACGATACAGATTGATATCAGGTGCTCAAATCATTCCCTTAAAATGTGTATTTCAATTTTAATTGTGAGTAAATGTACACACAGCTAAATATAACGTGTAAAATGTGGGTGTATTTACGCAAATTTCTATATGAAATATTCGAAAAGCATTTCATGTAAATAGTTTTTTCCTGTCTTTCTCGTATTCCAAATAGTTCACTTTGAAAAACTATTTGTTTTAGACATGATTTGAATCTAAATAATAAACATACGTCCATCCAAAGGAAGGAAGGACAAACTTGCGCACGCAAATAAATTCATGACGAAACAGAGACAAATTTAAGACTTTTGCGTGTCAAACACATCATTAAATCTATTGTTTTTTTAGTAATCAATGAAACAAATTATAATTAAGTTGTTGTATGAGACCTTAAAATTGTTTCTTTCACTAGGACTCATTATACGTAGAATTCAATTATGCCTCCTATTAGCAAAAGAAAATTTAAAAAGAAACTAAAGAAGTGAGTTCAGATGGAACAACAAAGATGTTTTCTCTCGTTCTTAAAAAATATGTCGGTAAGACTAGCTTCTGGAATCAAACTGAATCTATGTATTATTTCTATTGCAATATTTCTAAATGGAAAATGTAGCGAATTATTGAAGTTTATCAACAAGATGTGGTAGGAGGTAGGAGGTAGAAGGTGGGGGATAGGGCTATTGTTAGTAAGTGTGCGGACTAGCTGGGTTTACTAATAACTTGGCCCATATGATGTTAGTTGGAGCAGTTAGTAATAGTAGGAGTAGGGAGAGGTGGAAGGAGGGTTCGCTTTTCAGTGGTCACAACTATGTGAACTGGGATACTCATGTGAAAAGCTACAATTTTTTTCTGACTCTACCGGGAATTGAACACGGGGTGACTTGGTGAAGAACAAGAACGCTGCCACCAGAGGGGATCTAAGATCGGTGTATGTGACCACTCTGTGAGAAGTGCACATATTCACAGATTAAGTCTATTCATTAGTTTGTTCAGATCAAATGTAGGAGACAACACTGCAAGCATTCAATTCCCCCCCCCCCCGGGGGGCGAGG
>NNCF01126124.1:1278651-1375518 GCA_002313205.1 Laupala kohalensis
GAAAAAATCAAAAAAGAAATAGACACTATAAAACTTATAGCAGAAAACAATGGCTACAATACCTTTCTCATTGATAATATAATCACTAAGAAAGTTAGATTATATCACACGAAGAACCTCACATCACTTACTCCAAACAATAATATTCAAACCAGACATGCAATCCCTTTCATAGGCCCACTCTCACTTAAAATCGCTAATTCATTAAAACATTTCAACATTCACACTACCTTCTTCTCTCCACAAACACTTAACACAACATTATTATACATTAAGGACCCCACTCCCCATCTCCTCCGAAGTGGAGTCTATGCTCTCACATGTAGTGATTGTCCCTCCGTGTATGTCGGGCACTCTGGACGAACATTCAAACAAAGGATACAGGAACACATAAATGTATGGAAAAATAACACTACAGTCTCACACTTCGCCAACCACGTGGTAGAAAACACACACACATTTAACGTTGAAAAGGTTTTTCATATTTTAGAAGTAGAAAATAGATTTTGGTCCCGGATCAAATTAGAAATTTTACATATCCGTAGTATTCTAAAAAACAACAACATTTCCCTATTAAATGAACAAATCCCTGAATTTCATTCCCCTCTCATGAAACTAGCCTTCAAATTCCTTCCCTCTCACCCCCAACTCTTCAGGACACTGCACCCCATTCNAAAACCCTCGGAAATTCTTTCCGTCTTCTGCCGCCAGTTCCTGGGAAACTCCGACTATAGGGGTGATCGTGTTCTAATCTAGCAATGAGGGCGTCACTTTACGTCAGGGACTCCAAAAATGATTGATTCAACACTAATTTCGGTCTTTTTTTTAAAAAAAACTGTTTACCTGACCTTCATTCCAACCCGTATCCTAGAGATACAAGGGGTATATTATCTGCAATGTGGAATGATTGTTAACTTAGAAAGCATCTGAGACGTCCTTATCCATTCTAACGCCAACGAAAATTATGGTTTCGAATCTAATATCAGACTTTTTCATTGTTTTTACATGTCATTTCTTTCTCACCCCTCCCTAGGATTTCAAGTGATGTCTTAACCCCATAGTACTTGTTATCACATAGACAGTCATATGTTTCAAGTTTGGTTGAAATTGCTTCAGGCACACTACAGTTGTAGGGGGATACGTACATAAAACATTCCAACCCCTATTTCACCCCCTTAGGGATGGATTTTCGTAAAATCATTTCAAAGAAGGTATCTACTCCCTGAAAGGAACCTACCAGTCAAATTTCAGGTTTGTTGATATTCTGAGATTTCGTGATTAGTCAGTGAGGGAGTGGTACAAAGATTGTGGAAGAAATTAATTTATAGACTTATATTATTGTTTTATTAATATTCTGCCTCAATTCATAAATTTTTTTAAAATCGTGGACGTATATCATAGAAATGTAAATTTTCGATCAATTTGAGTATGACAAACACCACAGTGGAAATGAGACACGTTTATAAATGTCTCATGCAAGGAAATAACATGTTAACCACTGTAAAAACTCTGGAAATTATATCCGCTTGAAGTACACGAAATTTCATTACTGTGAAAATGCTCAATATTAGCTCTGTCCTTCAAAACTTGTTCTGGCAAAAACGCATCTGCCGTAACTAGGTTTGGTCGTGTTTTTCGTCCAATGGCCGAATTCGAGTTTTGAGCGTAACATTTGTCTAACACGCGGTTCATGAGACGTATAGTGAAAAAGAAGGATCAAATACGAAGTTATACGTCCAAAAGTTTTATTTTTTTGTTTTAGTGAGTTGAAGAATATTTAATGAGAAAACGTATTAAAAGTACTTTTATGTCATTGGATACTTGAAATCCAACAGCTCTTCAAAGTAGCTGCTGATCCCAGTTGAGATCTTTATCCTCTTAACTGTAGTTCAGCAGAGCCAGCAGTAATCTTCTTGGATAGAACAGCTGACGTTCACTCCACTTAAGAAAAGAGAACTCACTAAGAGACACGAGATTGGGGGATTATCTCTCGGCAAATGCTATATTTATTGTTACATTGTCTAGTGACCTCATGACGTATGGGAAAAGAGTGATACCACGTCGTAAACGTATTTGAATTCCACAGTGAGGTTTAAAAGCTTCTTAACTCTTCAGGGGTAGCTCTTACGAACACGGGCTTTGATGACATTGACGTTGGCGAGCCCTAAAACCCGCGGATAACATAGGTCATCCACACTAAAAGTAAAACTTTAAATGAAATAAAACATTTTTAAACATCGTTATACTCTTAACGTATCTAAAATGTTCTCTAATTAAACTTTTAATACTAACGTTTCTCGTTATATTATTCGCAACAACTAAAAGTACATACAAAAATACAATCGAATGGAGCCTCAGAGTTCACGTGGATGATATCTGTCGTCCATTTTTAAAATTGCAATTTTATTAAACAATTTTTAATACTTTTTATGTATAACCATTTAAGTAAGTGATTCTAATATATAAAATTAATTTTTATTCTTTAGTGGTTCTGAAAAAAAAACATTGCGACAATGTGAAAATACTTACAGAATAGGTCGAGTGACATCGAAAATTCTTTCCTGCGGAATTTTGGAAAAACTGCACGGTATAGAGTCATGGAGATGATGTAACACATGTCTACGTTTATTAATCTGAACGCAAGCTGTGTCGCCATGACAACATTGAGAAAAATGAATACTTCGCATGGACGAATTTTCATTTCTTTCCCATCCCCCTCTAACGCCTTTCAAATAGATTATTCAGCTGATACAGAAGGCAACACCAAGACAATGTGACCGTGCCACGTTTTTGCTATAAACTCATGTTTCATAATATCTCATTTTGTTATAAATTACAGATGAGAACGCAATACATAATATTCTAAGCAAAAAAAAAATTATTCTATTTAAAGCAAGGAAGTAGTTATGTAACAAAGATATTTAGATGGAAGTAGGAAACAATAATAGAAAAACAAATTATTCTAATTTATTAAAAGTGGAAATATAAGGATTATAAGGAAGGAAAAATAATATCCGTGATGAAACTATTCGGTCTCTATAATTTCATTCCGGCAAGAGGTTGAATTTGACTATGGAGAAATAGGAGACGCGGTAATAATTCGATAATGAAATACGGTAATAAGAATACCATAAGAAGACGAATCAAACGAAATAATATACATAATTTAACTTCTTGGGATATAACGCATCCTACGACAGAAAACCTTAACAAAATATTGGTGTACATTGTTAATAACATAACAATATAGGACCATATGTTGATAGGATAAATGTCACTCTATTTATTCTAAAAGGATAAATCAATACGGGAAATACTTTGTGAAAGAATGAAATACAATTTCGATATAAAGATTAAGTTCAGTGTATTTTCATGTAAATTTCGAAAAAAATAGATCACGGTCCATTTTTATTGCAGTTGTACCAATGTTTTAATGAAGTATTAACGCTATAAAACAGGACCCTCAGAAAGTTAAATCTGCTGGAGTATCAAGGAGTCATATACCAACCTATCATTGAAACCTATTTTATATTCGGGTAGTTGCTTGCTAAAAGAAAACTTAACAATCTGAAGAGATATGGATCATTTATACATTAAAACAAATACACTCTGAACATTGTGTTTGGGTAAACAACGTTTAATGTTGAGTTACTTTACATCTTTAGTTTTTCTTACCCGAGGTTTCATTCGGTTACTGTGTCCTTCAACGCAGCATCGAGAAACATTTTCGAAACAGTGTATTTTTTAAGGAGAGATTTCAAGATACTGTTCGCGAGAGAGAGAGAGGAATAGGGTGCCTCGGGAAGTTTAATGCCACGGTCAGGGAACAAAATAAAAGGCGAAGTTTATTCTAGCACTCCCTAGCGTCCAGACTGACAAACAGTAGCGATTTGCATAAGAAGGCGCTTCGCAGGCGACCTTGCAAAGTCGTTTAAAACCCAAGACTCCTGTAGTAGATGTATTTGAAAAGCACAGAATATTGGTTTTGATTTTATCATTGTGGGAAATAACATTTTATGGGTGCAATATTAAAAAAGCACATCTCAAATTTGATCGCCTGGAGAGAAATCCTAGCCAATAGAAATTCCAATACTTTACTTTCCGAAAGCAAGCAAGACCCCTTGTCAATTCGAGTACTCAAGAAAAATCGGAAGATGTGAGATGGTACAGATGAACGAATTTTCCGCTTAAGTAAAATTTTAGATATAACAAATAATTGTACGTGGAGAAATCCATAAACAAACATAGCTTCTGAGCCCAAAAAATTCTTTCCTGAACGTTTCGGCCATGAAAACCTTTATTCATTTAACGAATAAATGTTTATAAATAAAAAAATATACAAATAAAAGAAATTTTTCCGAGATATCTTTTTCGTTGATTATACTTCTGGGAATTAGTGAAGATAAGTGATATTATTGAAATTTCGACGAAATATTTCGGTTTCTTTAGAATCATTAATGCTTCAAATTTTACAGCTATCAACTTTAAAATGCTTCAAATAGTTTACTACAAAGCGGTAGCGGATCTATGCGGGGGGTGGGGACTAAGGGGGCTGTACTCCCCTCCCATTGAACCTGCACTCGCAACAGATAAAATTGAAGTTTATAAAAGGCGTACTTTGTAAAAGTGTTACAGTAAATTTACTTTTTATAAACAGACGTAAAACAATTTTGTATTGTAATTTCTGCGTATCACATGAACTGCTTGAAGTGACTGCGTATCCATTTACGCTAAACTCTACAATATGATCCTTGTCATACGACATGAAATAAATAAACTTGTCAATTTTGGAGCGTTAGCAACATTATCAAAGAATGATAAATTAAACAAATAAATACAATGCCCTTGAATATGTATTGACTGTTTTAAGAAATTATTCAATTTGGTTTCTATTTCATAAATTGTTAATTATCTATTTGATGAGTTGATGTATTTTATTAAAGATAATATTTACAAAATTTATTGTAAAACCATAACCCCCCACCCTGTTGATTGCGGTAACATCCGCCACTGCTACGAAATAGAATGATCTAGTATATGCTACACCTACATTTTATGCAGATAAATTAAACGATAAATACACTACGTCAAGGGGGTTAAAAGCATTAGCTTCGTGTTTATTGTGTTAACAACCATTGTGTTAACATTTTAAGGTGAGACCAGCACTCCAAGTTAGTCAAATCACAATTACAATTGCACAATTGTTTTCTTTATTATTCTTGTTCTTTTTAAACAAACAATATGAATAATAACGAAGAAAAAACATGATTTAATTCGTATTTATCAGATAATAATATAGTACAAACAATATTCGGGAACTCGTTTGACTCGTTTGAAATGCATAAGAGCCTGTACAAACATGGCGGCCGATCTTAACGGTTGGTGATTTATATATTTGACCTCGGGAAAAGTGAGTAATATTTCTCAAATGTCCGGTGACCTGTAGATAAAAATGATATAAAAAATAATACGGAAAATTTTTATTAAAAACCAAAGTAAACTTTCATGACTTTCATGATTTAAAAATTAATTTTTTTAGTAAGTGTTTTCTCCATAAGACGCAATGTATTACACCGTTTATAATTGCTATTATTTCATTTAAATGACCGGTGAGATATGTTTTTAATTATGAAATCACAATAAATACATGTTATTCTGTTTAATTATGTCGATTTCAAATATTTTTGTGATCTAATTCTACCTACGCTAGTGCTACCTTCAGTCCAGAGGTATATCAAGAAAATAGGTTATGTTACCGGTTATTTTGAGAGTCGTCAATCTGTGTTCCATCCTCCCTCCTCTTCGCTTTCCGATCCGTGTGTGCCTTCCATCGTCACCTGCTCTTCGTACACTTCCTCTTCCGTTGTTTGTCCACTGCTAACGCTCTTCCGCCACTCATGAGATTGGCTCGAGGTACATCGGATCTGTTTGTCGACATTTTGAGGAAAAACTGAACTAGTGTCCGGTGTGTAACTCGTATTTCACAGGATTGTAATTGTTTATTCATCAAAGACGGTCACGCGATATATACAAATAATTTACAAAACTAATGGTGCATATAATTTCCCCTACACATATCTCAGTCTGTACTAGAGAGTGATATTAAAGAACACTATTAATAACATTAATTTAATTAATGTCATTGTATAAAGAGAGGGTTATTTACGGCATGATTATATTTTGGTCGTCTTCACGTTAACCAGTAAAGAGAGGTTGTTTTTAACATGATACTCAATATTTTGGTTGTCTTCATGTTACTCTATTAGAAAAGTTTATTAAAGAAATTCATTCCTGGCATTTACATAAAAGAACTTATAATTTACAAATTCCGTTCTTTGCTTTTTGGGAGTGATTAGCTCAGTTAGATGTATATTCTATTTCAAAATACATGTGTATAAATAAATATAATTAAGATATTATTAAACTGAGAACCAAGCACGCAGACAAATATTCTTATATAATTTAGTAAAAAATTAAGAAATAAAATTCTTTGCAATTTGAAATTGCAATTTTCTATTCAATAAAAATTACTCGGATCTATGATCAATTTCAGTTAAAGAGATAATATTGTCTCTTAATTCTTTTCTCTATTATTTTATCTATATTTCGTAACGCTCCTAACCTGGGTTATGACTTCTGTGAGTGTTCAATGTATTTTATTTAAATTAAATTTACTTATAACGTTTGAAACAGGAATAAAACATTTAAATATAGAAGATTCAGGATCAATAAACAAAAAATATTTTTCATTATACGTATCCTACAAGTCAATAAAAACAATGTTGCCTAGTCATTTCTTCAAAAATATCTGTATTCATACAAAATTATCTTTCCACTAATCACTATCTTGTCAAATAATATGAACCAACATATGAATATAACACACAACATACACGGAGTTAAGAAAAGCAGACGGCGAAAGAAGCAGTGCGTTAGCTTACGCAGCGAAATATTTTCGTCAACATTTCTCCAGAAAACAAAGGAGTACTTATATTAAAACGAACAATGAGAGACAATCAGCCCGATTCATTTGCTCTACCAATGAGCAACTCTGTTACAAAGTTTGAACTCCTGATTTATATCCAAGTGGAAGGAGAATGGTGGTGCTCAAATTAACTCCCTGTCTCCTTCAATGTTGTTCGCACGTTACTCGCGATTACCCATAGAATTCTTTGAAGGGCAAATTGCTGGTCATCGCTGAACACATACAATTGGAAGGGTAATGTATCAGCCTTATACTTATTTTTCTTCTTCACGAATGGGTCGCTTAGGACCACGCGTAGACAATACTTATTGAACTTCCTTTTAGCCCAATAATCCCTCATACGCAACGATTGGGATTTCTTCGTTGCTCAGACTATGTATTTTGTCTGGTTGTTTTCTTTTCCTCTTCGAAACCTTGTGATTTAGAAATTTTTCTAATTTTTTCACCATCTTGTAAATTAATTTGGAGATCCTAATTCTTCAAGGTCCTTTTCTGTTTGTTTGTACTAATTCGGCCTGGTGGTTTTATTTTTCAAAAACGTGTGAATCTGGTGTGTTAGCCTGTTGAGATCCAGTCTTTCTAAATGTCCCATAAATTGGATTCTTCATATTCGTATTGTATCTCTAATTTTGGGAATTTGTTTGTAGATTTCCTCATTTGGTTTTGGGTAATATATTTTATTCTTGATTAAACGACCAAGGGTTTCTCTTGTAATTTTGCGTTCTTTAAATTCTAACTAATGTTTTAATGTTATATATTGAAGGTTAAGAGTTTCTGATGCATCCGATTTGATCACAGTTTGATAGTTGCGAATCCACTTTGCAGTTCCATGACAAGAATGTTTTGCTAGTTGAAATGCGGTTTACATTCTCTGAATTCTTGCATTTATGGATTTATTTTCATTACAATTTTCAGTAATCCATTCTCCTAGGTATTTGAACTTTTCGTCGCGAGATACTTTTATTGCCAATTTTAAGTTTCCGTGAGGCTGTTTTCATATCTGGCAGAAATTTAGTTTTTTCAAATAAAATTTGCAATCCGATTTTTGCTGTTTGTTCTTGTAATATTTCAAGTTGTTTTTGTACATCTGGAATGACTTTTGCAATTAATGCCATGTCATCTGCAAAGGCTAAACAGTCCAAACTTACACCTTTGAATTTTGGTTCTAGTCGATGTGTTGGAGCCCCTGCTTTCCTCAATTCTCTTATAGCTTTTTCCAAGACACAGTTGAAAAATGGAGGAGAGACCATCTCCTTGCCGTACTTCTGTGTTTATTTAAATCCTTTGCCTTTTTCTCCCATAAATTTAACGTTAGATTTCGTATCTGTGTTTTCTTTATGATGTTTGTTGTTTTTTGATCTAGTCCAAATTCTGCTAGTGTTTCCAAAGGACTTATGCTTATTTATTTTATTATTTTTATTTATTCTATTATTTTTTGTTTAGTTAGTTTTAATTTCACATCTTTAAAAAAGTCGTTATGTGGAATAGTCTTGACTCGGTTCTTTAAGTGGATATCCCTTTCATTACTGGGGGCGCCAATCTGTACTCGTAATACATCATATTAGTTAATGCATCTTGCAGTGTACATATCTTCAAGGAATAAGTTTCGATTCAAGGTATAAGTTTCGAAGTCATTGAAGTCGTCTGTCGAACGTATTAGTGTTGTATTTTCTGTCATGTCATAGTGTTCTTTCTGCTTTTGTTGGAGAATGTAGTCTCGTCTTTCCTCATCGTATAGAGAGAGGACAGTCCCATAATACACGAGTCACAGTTTCATCCATTTGTCCACATATTCACGTCTTGTCTGTCGTTTTCCCTATGCATGACAAACAATACCCAAAGTTCCCGAGTTCTGTCAACATTTGAGGATGAAACCATTGCCTATTTTTCTGTCGAAACGTTTCGTCTTTAATGTATTTGTACGTCTGTCGTCACACTACCGACTTGTCCCATCGTACCTGCTTGTACTTGTAGTGACTATCTTGAGAATACAGATAATTCTATACAATGAACTTAGCAGTTATTATTTCTTGGAGAACACTGACTGGGAAGGAGGTGTCGGGGAGTTATTCATCATTTTAAGTGCTTGGTTGGTATTAATACTTAAATGTAGCAAGCGTGTTCGAGTATGAATTCCCCACAAAATATAATTAGATAAGAGAAGGTAAATCTAAATACACTATAAGAAATTATGTACACGTAGATTCAATTTAAAAGACATTTAATGTGCGCAGACTGAGAACGAGAAACGTACATAACAAGGTACATGAAATAATATAAATGGTTATTCTGTCATAGGCCTCCTAGTGATGATTGAAACAGTTAAATGAGTTCAAAACAATTCCTGATAGGACATAAATCAATGCATATTACTTACATGCAGTACATATATAAAGTCCGTGGAAATCTGAGAAAGTCACTGAATAATAACACTTGTCTCGAATAATAATTCGGCGAGTAAATAGTTCTGACGCCGAGTTGAACTTAGCATTGATTTTTAACGTTGATAGTGTTCGTGGGTTTTGAGAACCCGTACTAGAACGCGATGAATCTTCCCGTGAGGAAGAGCGGTAGACTGATGTCACTCGTAGTGAAGCGCGCAGTAGTCTGATCTTCTTGTTTCTAAATCAACAAGTCCCGTTGCTGGGTTCTAACAGTCGACCAGGTCTCCTTGTAATGATGGGCGTCAAGTTCGCGAGAGTTGCCTTTGGTGACTATTAGTGAATGTCATTATGTAACGTGTCGCNAATGTCATTACGTAGCGTGTCGCTACAGAGGTCTTCAATTCAACTGGACCTCAATATTTGTGACCCGACGTGATGTGAGCTAGCAAATCGGCGTCACCGGACATCGCGTCGTCGGTGACTTCGTGACGAAGACTAGACGGCGTGCGCGCTCCATCTACAACAGCAACGCACGTTTAACAATGTGATATTCAAGTTACGACATCGTCAGTGAAGAATGAGGTTTCGAAACCAGTCATCTTTTTGCAGGCAGAACATGATGCACTACCCCTCTGGTTTCCAACGATGATGCTTTATTATATCCGCAGGCGCAGGTTACTACGACTTTTCTATTTCCTCTGTTTTTGTTATACTTTTTTTTTTTTGGCACAACCAGGACAAAATGGTTTCAAAACATAAGTTAAACCTTATCTGATACCCGTAGGTCAAAAGTGATCCAGGGAAATAAGTTTTTTATTATTAAGAAATTACGCAAATACATGATGTAACAATTAAATGTTATAGCAAAATATATATAATTATTAAAATTTCAGAGCGGAATTATTGAATTCAGTGCATTCATTTTCTGCTATATCCATATTCACTGCAAAATGTTTCTGCATTGTTTTTCTCTCACGTTGGATATTGATATAATTTAGAAATGGAGTACATCATTTTTGACTGCATAATATGCCCATCACTGCTACCTAACAAGGGAAAAAAAGACAAGTGATGTCATCACCATCTCTGGCATTTTTCTCGGTTATGCAATTCATGAGCTCACCGTGATCATGTACTCCGATTGTTCGTTTGTGAGGGTCCGATGTCACATCATCGTGCGCAATTGCACATGCCGAATGATTAGAAGAACGAAATCTCTTTTTTTATAATCCATTTTTTAGATATGTAGGTCTTGGATTCGATTTCATTGTACTTATCACAATTGAGTGTTCCTGATTACGAAACGTTTTCACAATGATTGAGTGAAAATCGAACATTATTTAAAACATTAACTACCGATATTGAATGGATAGAGAAAATAAAGAAATTATGCATAATTATAAATCCAAATAAGGGGAAATTATTCAATTTTAAGATATATAATATTAAGTGATGTAATATGTTTTAACATTTTGTATTATATTTTTCATGATGAATTATGTGAGCATTTTTACTTCACCAGTGCAAATTAATCCCGTTGGAGTGTTTTTCGGCATGATCTAGAATCGAAATTATTCTCTGGTGGCGTGACATACTATTTTAAGCCTCGTTGCGTGGGAAGTGTTCTCTTAATAGTGACGCGACATGTCATCAGAAATGACGGATCGCAAATCGTATTTGCTTTGATGCGGTTATCCAGTGAATAGCTCCAGTAATCTACGCAATATCATGCGGCAGGCGTATTCAAACATGTTTTAGTGAACAATGTCCTTTTGCAATGGAAGCCATGGATTTATTGCAATGGACATAACTCGACATACAGTGGGAATATAAATCTTCTCGTCCAGGATATAATATTTGGGAAAATAAATGCTTATTGACATTAGTTGGTAAGTATATATTGTAGGGCCATATTTTTGCTTTTGGACTCAGTTATAATTCTATAGAACAACGATTTTTATCAAGAGAAATGTCATTTGAAATGTTCCGAGAAATTTATATCTCAGGGGGTACCATTGGAAAAATACTTATTATAGAAAAAACGGAGGATTTCTTCTATTTATTTTTTGGTCCACCACCATCGGTACTAAGAAATTCAGGGATGTATCTTAAACAAAATGTAAAGCAACTTTTTTTCTTCTCGAAGGCCATTATCATGGAAACTGATTAAAAGACAAAATCTGTATTGGATTAAGATTTTTAACAAACAATCTTTCTTTTTCAATTTATTTAAATATTACTTTATTTAAGACAGTATTGGGCAAAACTCAGTAATTATATCACAATTTATTTTATCCCTTATTCAATAAAGTCATTCCGGGGTACACGTGGTTATGCATCTCTCGCTGTATATTCTCTACCGTACTACCAGTCACCCACTTGTCTTAAATAGGTTACGTAACACTCCAATTTTCTGCACATACTATTCGAATAACTCATAAACCTGATTATGCTTCAATAATTTTGATTTCTTTTTCAAATTGATTATTTGGATCTTCCGCAGCCCACTTAAAAACCTCCCTCTCTCCAGTCCATACAGTGTACAATTTCATAGTATGTGGTCTTCTGTCTCATCTCCTTGTTCACTAATACACGTTTCATTCTCTTCTTTTACGATTCTATATAAATATGTGTTGAAATTTCCATGTGCAGTAATGAATTTCATCAGATATGGGCTTGGCATAAACCATTTCCTAGTTTTGTCACGGTATCTTACATCACTTATATATTATATAAGTCCTTTTTCCTTTTCTACTTTTGTCCCTTCGCGTTTGCCAGCCCACTAACAACTCCTCCGTTAATTATTTTCTTCCATTCGTCACTTCCAGCACCTTTCCATTTACATATATTTTCCCCTTCTATTTTAATAATCTTCTGTACTTTATCTTCTGGATATGCAGATATATTAGTCATAAACTGTCACGACTTCTAGTGCATCATTTTCAATAAGCACAATCTTTGCACACTTCTTATCTTCCTTTCAAAATGCACATATGCAACTCTGTGTCCCCAAACTGTACCTCCATAACAAATAATTGGTCGCAATCCTCTTTTGCGTAACGTTATCAATTTTTTATTAGTAATATTAAACTTGCTAATATCTATACCATAATACACCATTTTAACTTTTTCTGTGACGTATTCTAAATGTTTCGAAAAATGAAGTTTCTCATATATGACCACTTCCAAGTATTTCATATTTCGTACAATCTTCAATTTTTTGCCACAGAGTTTCACGACTAGATTCCTCCTGTTTTCTTTTGACAAGCCAAACCACATACCTCTGGACTTCTCTGCTGAAGTTTTTATTTTTATTTTTTCGCAGGAACTGGAACACATTGTTAACGCTCTACGACCTTTTCTGTCTATTTCATTTCGACTTTTTCTTTGTGCCATAATTACCAAAACATCTGCATAGGCAATACATGAAATATCCTCACCGTCTTAATAATTCAGTAAATTGTCCATTAACACATTCCATAATGTTGGTTCACAGCTTGAACCCTAGGGATATCCTCCTTTAATCTGCCGTATGATTTTTTCTTTTCCAATTTCAATGTATACATGGCGCTTCTCAAAGTAAGAACTAAAGATGTTTCATAAATATGAAGAACAGTCTCACTTTTTAATGTTTTAATAATCACTTGTCAGTTTGCACTGTCAAACACCCCTTGAAAATCAATGAAAATACAAAAACAATATTTCGTTCCCCTTTCTGTTACGTAATTTAATAGGTCCATCACCGCATCTTAAGCAATCCTCCCTTTTCTAAATCCGTATTGTTTATCATTAAGTTTGTTGTTCCAAATGCTCTACGGATCTTCTTGTCATTATTTTATCTAACAGCTTCCCATATGAAGGCAGGAACGTGATGGGTCGATACGATATGACGTTTACTACTTTTAAGAAAAGTCTTGACGTTTCCAATTTTCCAGACTAGCTGATAATATCCTGCCCTAATACACGTGTTATAAATCGCCTTCAATTTTCCCTTCAATACTCCAAATCTCCTGTGGAACATATCATGTGTTATGTTGTCATATCCAGGGCTCCTATTTCTAAGTAATTAATTTACCGAAACCTGTAGTTGAGCATCATCTATCTCCTTAATATCTTGCTTCTTTACATTTGGCTTCTTCCACGTCACGCTGTGTTCTTCCCCCTGTGTCAGTTTATTTAGCAGTGCCTCTAAACTATAATACACTATTTTCCAGTCTTGCGTCATTTCAGCAACATTTTCTTTCTCAACCAATACACAACCATATCGGCTTTCTTTTGACTTTATCGGCACTCACTACAAACGGCAAACCCCAACACATCCGTTCCATAGCTCTTTGCAAATATATCTCTCAATCCTGCTCGTTACTCCTCAATACTTCAGTCTTAAATTTTGACCGCGCAGCAAAATAATATCTCTTGTATTCCTCCTCCCGCCCAGTCCTTCTGTGCCTCGCTTGCTGGTATTATCTTCTAGCTTTATTCCTCATCTTTTTTAACTTTGTTAACGTGACTGACCACCATTCCTTTGTTCTTACGACCTTTGCCTTGTCTCACACAGCTCGATGTCATCCGTAACAGCTCTAACTGGATCCTATCAATAATTTCGTCTATTTCCTCTTTTTCCGCATTGATGTGCAGGGTATTCAGTATCTAAGGTGATATTGTCACTCTTTTGCTTCTTCCTTGAATAATTTGCGCACTTGGAATTCTATTGTTTATTGGGGCACTTCTGAAATGCGTGCCCTCTTGACCGGAATACCCACAATTCTTCATATCCTCTCTACACGTGGCAGCTACATGGCCGTACTTGTGGTACCGCAAGCAATGAATAGGTGTTAAATCCTCCAACACTTGATAACTTCGTAGTCCCATGTACAGCCTGACTCTTGTCATAAGATCTAGAAATGAATCCACACTACAATCCAATACCCAGTTCTCCGTTTCACTGTTACGATACTTCCTTCTATATACTACTCTTGCATATTTTATAAACCCTGCCTTAACATCCCCTTCGTAGTTGTTATCTGCTATTTCCTGTAGGAACCTTTTCTCCGTCATTCCTTTCCCAATTCCATAAACATGTAGTTCATCTTCGCACTATCTCTTTAACCTTGACATGGGTATCACCCTCTATCAACTTATCTAACTTCTCCTTCTCCTCTCCATTTGGAAGTATGACGCATACTTCCTTTTTTCCTTTTTCCATTAACGAGTCTATCTTGATTTTAATCTTCTTTTTCTACATCTTAATTATACTCTTAATTATATCCTGCGCTGTAATGTCTAGATCCCCTTTTTCCGTATTATCACACGCTCCGTTCCAAGAAGCCACCCTTCGCTGCAACCCCCGCTCATGTGTCAACCACTTTTCTTTTGTCATTTGTACACCTTCTTCTGATCTCCTTTCTACACATTTTACCTTCTCTCTTTGCTCATCATTATGAAATGTCCCTGAAATTTTGTTTTCTAAGTCCTCTTTTGCCGTATCTATTCTCTCCTGAATCCACATATTCCTCTTATCAACTTGTTCTAAATTTCTTTGAAAACCCCACCGAATTTCCTCCTCTACACTTCTCATTCTTAACACTAAATCTTCGATATTAGTACTACTGATAGGTTTCATCGCTTCCGTTATTTTTTCACCCTGAGAGTGTTCCATCATTTTCAATAGTCTCTCTGCTATTTCCTCCACTAGTATGTGCTCTTCCTCTCTTTCCTCGCATATTCGCTGTAAGAGTCTTTCCTCCATCCCTCGCAATCTTCTCCCATCATATTTTCTTTAAATACATTAGACTCTGCCCATAGACATAGCACCTCCGTCCATAACTCATTAATCCCATTTCTTATCTACTTTTGCGCCTTACTAGACCGGAACATCCTCTCATCACCTAAAGTCTTAAGTAAGTTGTCATAAAGTGTCTGACTTCGCTTCTCATCAAACTGTTTCGTCGTATTGAGACTTATCTCACATTCATCTATTTGATCTGCCTTATCAATATTTCCTTCTTTCCCCATCATGTATAGTCTTAATTAACTGTACTTATCGTGAATTTTTGTACCTTGTTCAGAAGATCATGATTGTTTTTCTTGCTCAGTGTGAACAACATGCGTCCGGTTCTTACGTCAACAATGTATTTATGAACTTACGCAGTTTCATAAAACACCTCGCAAGTTGTTTGGTTACTCTATACTTATCGTTTTAGGAATTGTTTTTGCAAATTTACAGCAATTTAATCAGATTCCTTCATGTTACTCGTGAGCTCTGAGCATCACATGCGAACTGATATAAACAAACAGGAATCAGCTACATATATTGAACAAACAATGGTAAAACAATATACTGAAACCATATTTATGCTACAAGGTAATGTAAATAGTGGTACAAGTGGACGGTGCTATTTTTCCCAGCATTACTGAATAAAGTTATGTGAGAGAATAAATTTGTATTAACTTAAAGAACTAGTATCATAGTTTATGAACTTCATGAACATAGAAGTCATGTCAGCAGCTAGGAACTCTATACATGAAATACGACAACATATAAATTGTATCTGACACTGACTAAATATATCATTTTCATTTATTTGTCCTCAAACAAAAACAGCAAACTAAAAAGCTAAAAATTATAATGAATAATCGCTATCTAAATAATTTGCTAATTCGTAACCTTGCTCCTTTTCGGATATCTTCTGAGATTGAGAAAAATAATTTAATTCATCCTCAGTTTACATGTATCTTTTGTTCATGTAGCATAATTACTTGTATGATTGCAGTGACAAAGGAATGAACTGAATAGAAATCAGAAGTATATGTAAGGGTAGTTAAAGAATGTTAAAAAAATGTCATTCAAAAAACATTGTTATACAACGTGGAAAAATTTAATGGTGGGTCTATCTCGTGAGAAACAAGAAAAATTGTGAAGTCATTAAAACTATTAAAGTATTTCGGAGGGTAGTTAAATCTTCCTCTACGTTTTTAATACCAGGGACCTAAATATCCCTAGATTTATTATGAAGAAAATAATAATAGCAGCTTTCAAAATGACACAGAATATTGTACTGGTGTGATATAGCCAGAATATTGATATTTTTTTTAACAAATTCTGTAGGCTAGGCATTTTAGTGTGTAAATATTGTCTAATCCGTTAGGCAATATGATTCCAACGATCGCAAATAAGCGTTCGTTTTATTTTAATCCACACATGGTCTGCTTCACAGAATCAACGCCAAGTCTGTAGGCACTACTTTCCTCATACAAAAGCTACTTATGTACGTCCTCTACAATCGTTGACCTTCAAAGTAAATTAGGTGTTTCATGTACATATACTTCTAATTATTTTCAGTTATATCCAAATGAAATGTGATATCTACTTGCTTTTCTATCACAAATATTATCCACTAATCTCTTAAGTTTAGAATCAGCGATGTAAATACGTAATTTTGAAAATTTGCTATTTTTTCAATTTGATATAATCTATTTAAATAATTTTTTTAAATTTTACTTCAAAATAATATTAATTTTTTGCATGGTTTCGAAAACAGTAGTCTAAACATTTCGAATTATAATATTGAATTACAATCTATAATCACAATTCGTCGTTTACATAGAGATAGATTCCTTGGTGCCAGTAAAACTTCAATGGTCAATAGAATATTAAATATTTCAGATATTTAAATTAAATCACCTAAATCAATTCTATAAATAAAATAATTTCTAAAATTAGTAACTCACTCTTGCGCCAGAGAAAAGTTAAATGTTGAAAAATAGTATACAATCCACAGAAAACGCAATACATCGGTTATGGAAGAACTACAGCATTAAATCAATTTGTTTTCCTTAAAATTTTGCATTGGATTAAATATTTTATGAGTTAGTTTTCTATCTCATCAGTACAATATAATACACTTATCTGCGTACTTGAATCATTTAAGACGTCAAAAAATATTAATCGGAATAGAAAAGATGACTTAGCATATCAAGCATTTAAATATAAAATATAATGTAATATACGGAGCATCTACATGTTGATTGTTAGGTATCACAAGTATTAAACATATAATTATCATTCACGCAACATTTCATATGCTTACGATTTTTTCGAAAATTTCTCCACCACAAAATTAGTGTAAATAAAATAATTTAAAAAAATTCTCCCAAAAGTCCCAATTTCCCATCACATGTACATTTTTTAATTATTCTTTTAAATATTAAATACATCTATTGATCTTGTACTGATATTGTACTCTGAAAATAAATGATTCAATTTCGAAACTATCTTCCCGCATGCTGTTGTTGTTTTCTTATTATTCATTAAGTTTAGTTTTATCTGTACTCGACCTTGGCACAATTGTGTACATTAATTGTGTAGTACCATCCTGGCCCGGGTTTCTCCCGGTTTTCCTTCAGATAGAGGCGGATTTATATTTAGGCGCTCTAGGCTCTTTTATAATAATTGATCTCGAATTTAGAGTTATTTTAATAGTTTTGATATATAAACAATAAATTCCGAATAAGCGATTATATAACGTACTTAAGAACTAGTTGTTTTGTATTTCATTAAACAAAACTTTGTTGGTATTCCGTTAATATTATAACACGTAGCTAACTTTTTATTCTTATCTGTTCAATCCACCTCTGCCTTACGACCCTTGATTGGAATCGATGGGGTGGTCCCTTGCATGCTTCCGGAGAGTGAATTAGTTTATTGTCCTCCATGTGGTCATACGTATTTTGTAACTGCTTTTTGACAATAAATTTATTATTGTTTTTTATAATTAATATCGCTAGTTTTGTGCACATTCCTACTATTATCTGGCCAAGTTCAATGAAAGGAACATTTCTCCTTTAATCCAACATCGTACGCCGGGTCGTTGATTTCCGAGATTTTCAGGGGCGTGACGTTCATCCACTGAAATCTTAGCGCCTCTCTTTCCTATAACCAGCTTGTGAGCTCCGATACATTTGACCTTTTCGGGCACTAAACCTTTCTTGCTCGCCAGCCGGGCGCTCTGCCAACGGGTTCAGGCTGCGACAACCCAATAACGTCTTCAACGATTGGAAGTACAAACAAACGAAGAAGTATTTTTAATAGAAAGATACAATTGCGTATCTGAAAGAGTTTCTCTTGAGCTTCAACAGAAACAAGCTACATAACCAAACAATTCATTTTACGAATAAAACTGGCGAAGTAATCATGAGGATTTACATTGGAAAACTACTTTGATTTTAATTAAATTCGATTTTATTACCTCTCTTTTTATGTGGTAACTTAAAAATTTCCACGTAGAAAAATATTGTTTAAGCTGCCATCCATATAAAAAATATGGAGTATATGTTTCTACCACTTTAAAACATAAAAACATTCCAAACCTCTTCATTAATAATCCGTATATGGTAAATGATTAATGATAATGCTTCAACAGAATGTTAAGTAAAAGTTCTATAATTTGTTTTTATTTCTGTTAAATGTTGAATTCTGAACCTACGATTTCGTTTCTTCTCTCCCTTGTCACTTTTTTCATCCTGTTTTCTTGTAATTTTTTTCACTTAAAATGGAGGTCATACTTAAGTCACTACCTTTTCCCAAACTCACTTTTTGCATCAGTAGTCGATAATTTTCAAAATGAATGAACTAATAGTGTAAACGAGTTTATGAGTAAATAGCATAATTGTCACCGTTTGGAACTAAAAACGGTTATAAATATGCTATTTACTCACAATGATTATGCTTTACTCAACATAAATGAGTTTTTTCACAATACTAGAGAAACCTTTTACTTATCGTACACATTGGGAATTCGCAGAATAACTTACCATCGTAAAATAAGAAATAAACTAGGACAGTTTGTCTTTAAAAAATCTACCGTGACTGAATTTGGAAACTGAAATCTAATATTTTAAGAATTGCTTCCAAACATCAGAAGTATAAAGATTTCATATACAAATTGAATAGTACTTACATTTCTTGATTTTGTTAAATGTATTACCTCTGGAAACACGCGGAAATTTGCACTTCTCATACTTAAATGACCCCTGGTGACCAACAATAAAAGTTACGAACCACGATAAAAATTTCATTATTAATATTTTCATGGTTGATTGTAAGAATATTAAATCAGAGTCAATCTGGCCACTTTTAGCACCAACACATTGAATTTTTGTCTCTCAGACGAATGGCCAAATCTGTTGATTCAACGACTATTCTTATTGCTTCATTCCCGTCGCCAAATTCATGAGATGCATTTTTTCTTATTTGCATCAAAATTGTATTTTGAATTGTGTCAAAATTAAAACCAGCCCTAAAGTACTCGGAAACAGAATTTGAATAAACTCGAGGTGTCGAACTCTGGTGCGTTTCCTTTCAGTTAAACTTAGTACAGAGACGGAAAACGTCATTAAAATGAGACAAAAACTTTTGCACTACGATTCATTCGATTCAATTTAAAGCATGTTTTCAATAATCGATTGATAATCTCATGATTGCAGTAACACAATCTCTAACTTTGCCAGTCGTTACTATCAAATAGAAAAGGAATGAAGACTCGTTCATTCGATGAATTAAATATCTATAAAAGAAAAAAAATAGTATTTTCATTTCTGGGAGAATAAAGCGTCAAAAATCCAATTATCCCACATTAATTCTGTTTTGAAATGGGATCATTTAGAGGATATATGTAACTCTTGAGAAGCAAACTGACTGAGAGCCAAGAGTTGTCGTGTAGTGTGAAAACGTTTCGTTTGACGCAAGGGTAAAATATGGTATTCGAAGTCATCGATACTCTACAAAGTCTGTTCTGAAATAAACATAGCCGATATTTAGAAAACGCAAAAATAATCAAGAATTGTATGTGACAATTTAAATATAATTTTAAGGTTTCTCTAATATTGTCAGTTGAAGAAGAAGAAGTGCACACTGGTGAATCCGGTGGTAGCGTTCTTGCTTTTCACGGTCATCCTGGTGGGGCCAATTCCGGGTGGGGTCAGAAAAACTTTTCACATTAATGTCCCAGTTCATAGAGCTGGGACTACTGAAAAGCGAACCCCCATTCTCTATTCACCTCCTGCTAATATTATTAACTCTATTACCAACTACTTCTACTAACCCCTCCACGTGGACCAAGTTGTTGGTAAACCCAGCTAATCGGCCCACTTACTAACAATAGCTCTACCACCCGACTCCTATCTTCTATCAGCCCATGCAGATAAGTTTTAATAGCACGCTACATTTCCCATTTACAAATACTACAAAAACTGTGCACAATAATAAATGCCAAGTCTTTGACATGAAAGCAGTACGTATTTCGAGATCGCTAACTACAGTGAATTCATCGTTTCAAATTTCAACTACTTATATCCTAACTTTTATGTACGAAATTCATAAATGTCTTACTTACCTATGTGACTGATGATTTCACAAGCACCAACTAAGAAACCTGAAACAAATTCCAAAATTCCAACATTTTTCTACAACACTAAATGTTAAAAATACTTTTTAAAAATAAAGAAAAAACTCTACAAAATTTTTCCAAATTAATATAATCTTAATTTGGTGGTGAATCAAAGAGTCACGTTACAAATAAATAAATATGATCCGTTTATTTATTGCTATGTCCTATCCCATACCGGTCCGATCGATCGAAAATGGCAACGGGTTATTTTTGGACAGCTCTGGGCAAATAAGTTGGACAACGCTGAGATAAATAATCAAGCTTTCATGGGTACCATGAGAGGTTGTGTGAATATAAACCTTTGTGTTACTATGTTTTAACATTGTGTTGAAGTTAGTTAAGCATAAGTGATATATAAGCAATGCAATCCTGTATAGTTATTGAACAATTATAAGGAAATATTTTCCGAAACGTTGACAAATAAACGATATGTTGTTTACCTAACCCCAACAATTTGTACAATTCGAGATAAATAATGTTACAGAAATCTCCGAACTTTTTTGTTCTAGCATTTTAGTTACGTATTTATTTTTATATTTGTTTCAACGAAAATAAATCATATTGGGGATTTTTAGGTACTGTGATCTCTACTCGTGCTCAGGTTTCCTAATTAACGAATGCATGGCACATTTTTTGCCCAAAAATTACAGTATATATTTGAATTAATAATGAAAATCATGGATGCCTGGGATGGGAAAAGTATTCTAAAAGTACTAAGAAATTTTTATGTATTTTATGGTACTGAAACCAGAAAATGTATAAAAAATCTATGACGTAAATTTTTTCACAAATATTGAATCGTATTTTAGCAAAATTTCTAATAAGCAAATAAATGAACTAGATAAGGTTCAACGTTTGAATTAATTAGAGTTTAAATTTTATTTGCGTTTACGAGTGAAACATAGTAATTTGAGAAATCTATAGTGAATTAATCTGGTGAATATGACAGTGAAATTCTAGTTTAATATAGTATAGCTCAAACGAGATTACATTCATGCAGCGTAATACAGACCAAATTGGATTTTTTACATGTTTTTTTTGTGTTTCTCGTGTGTGTGTTCCCTAATATGAAATGCAAGGTTGCGTCTATTCACCGAACAAATTCTATCATATAAGTGACAATTTTCCTGTACAGAACAACAAAGGAATATTTCAGATTTTTAAAAAAATGTTTATTTTGCTTCTTTTGACAAACAATTAGCAGATCAAGTCATGTTTGGGGCTCCTCACAAAGTTTTCATTCAGTTTTCTAGAAGAACTTAGTAATTTTGAGGAATGAAGCACATACCCATGGTTTCGAGGGAAACCATATACCAGTGGTTTCGTGGAAGTCTGAGATCCATTGTGATGGCATACGTTTGTTCGCGTAAAGTGCAACGATTTAATTTAAAAATGCAAAGGAAATATCCCATCCTAGTATTCAGGGAACCAAAAGTCTATTTCCCCAAGGGTCAGACTTAACTGTTACTCTCAACACATCTACACTGGATCGGACTTATCCGAAGCGAATATGAAGGAGGGTTGTTTGGTTGGGCCCGATATTACTAAACGTATGAAAGACTAAAACGTTTTTTAAATGGAAGAAACTGAAAAACAGATCTCGAACGCGTTTAAACTTGTTGTAATTGACTTTCTGGGGAAAATGAAGTAAGAAGACAATACAAATATTGTAGCGGATATGATATAGACGATTTGAAGAAAAGAGGAAATGCGTTTTGTGGAAAAAAGAAAATGCGTCAACAGGACCTGTTACAAGCGAAGATTATAAAGAACGTGTGACCGCTGCTCAGGCCGCGAGCAAAATGATTAAAAAGAAACGAGGACGTCCCAAAGGGTCAAAGAACTCTAATCCTCCTAGGAATAAAGAACTTGAACAGCCACAGAGTGTAGATAACTGATCAAAGAATAAAGAGATAGTGACACGGAGAAGTAAGAGAAATAAAACGCTTGAGTAAGCCAGCCAATAGTGGTCAATTGCCTGGGGCTGTGAGAGTCTCCTATATAAACTCGGCCAAACGACGTCTCAGCAGCCATTCATCTATTTCTCAAGGGACTCGCAATACGATCAATGCTCCTGAACCACCAGAAGGAGCCTTGTCCGCAAGTGGCTAGTGGACTTTTTAAACTATACATGTTACTAATGTGTTTTATTCAAGTTTCGGTAACATAGAATCAAGAAGACTCTGTATACCGTCTATGAAGTCATCAGATTAACAACTTTATTTGAGATGGATACAACTTGGAAAAACCTGCAAGAAGAATCATCACGACTAACTGAATATGAAAGTTAACGTTCAGAATTGGTTGAACAATCAGGTCATGAATTAACTACTACCTACGCAAGAAATAGATACATGTTCAATTCTCAAAAGTTCTACCACAAAATTCCACATCAATTCGTTATAATAGTATTGGCTTCAATTTTGATATAGTAAAAGTAATTCAGCTTAAGTCTTGATTCAATTCAATGTATCACACAAACATATCAATTTTTGTAACTTGTTCGAGTAATTCTGCATTTGTAGTTTAATTCTAACCTGTGTATAAATATGAATGATTTATAAAGAGGATATGCAAATCATCCATATATCAATTTTGCAAAACTTTAAGTAATTCTGTATATGTAGCTATTAAGTTTTGTTATTTGTAGTAATTAGTTTTCCTGTTTATTAAACGTTTATTTGCAAATGAATATGTGTGTCGTTGGTACCTGCTCTTAATCTGACGACTGATCCAGTCTCTCTCATGTTGGAGCTTAACTGCAATAGCAATAAAACGCTTATAGCAATAAAAATTAAGAATATATTTTTTTATTTTAAATTTGGCATTTCGTTATAAAGTTGAGAACTATTGTTTGTGAAGTAAAAGAAAACTAACTCATTTTCGGAATCAGGGTCAAAAAGTCATAAAAGTCAGTTGTCAAAAATCAAACAATTTTCAAAGAATGATTTTTCGCACGTCTGTGTAGTATAATACTCCCTAGATATACTATACTAATATTTAGCCACCTTCCTAGTTATAGGCTACTAGACTTACACTCGTCCAGAACTGTAGATAGGTTTCAAAATAATTTCATTATGCATATCTGTTTAATTCCATAATATAGAAGTTCACAATATTTTAATTATTACTTATCGTTTCAGTTGCATTATTATACAAATTTATCTTCATCTAGATTTAATAACTAATGTTTATCTGGAGTTAATTCTCATTTTTCTGTCTTAGGAATGTGACCTGGTTGAAACGACCACAAAATGTAATTTTATTTTCAAAATCATCTCCTATTTGATCACATAACTTTATTTCAAACCAGTATACGATGCATATCTTGATCACAAATTGCATTTCGCGTTGTATAATTACGTTCATAACTACACAATATGCGTAAAATCACCTAACGATGTATCAACGTGCCGCCATGAACAGAGAATTACGACTATTGTAATTGTTCATGTTTCATGGTAAATGAGCCTTAAAACAGAATTTCTCCAATTACAGATCTCTAATAAAACAAGCAGCGGTAATATACGAGCATCTTTACCTCCAATCCCCACAACGAGCTGTTAAACTCTCATGAATTAAACCCCGCTTTTATCTATCCACTTGATATCCACTTTAAAGAGTCTGCAGCGTGTTGCAATATCCTGTTTCACAAAACCACACAGTTCATGAAAATTTATCAAAGTTGATAATTAAATGCGGCCGTACCACGAGGTTTAGTGCCAAGTGATTAGCGCAGTCGACCAATTAACAATCTTCACGCAACACTTGCTTTCCTGATGCTCTCAGAGAAAAAAAATCAAATTTCAGAGAACATCAATGACGATCACGCTCACCGAACATTGACGTTCAAAACTTTAAATTACAGGATGGACTCAAATACAGATGTAACAAAGGGCTTGTGGTAAAAAGGATGGTCAAACAATAGGCAACTTCAAATTTAGGAGGAAATACAATGACCGTGCCCCGTTCATAGCGCTTAATTTAGCTTATTGAATATAAAATATGACACTTAATGAAAATATTGAAAAAACATTGGTCATTGTATGTACATGATACTTCGAAAACGATCTGTTTTTTATATTTATATTATGATCAAAATCCAAAGATTTGAGTACTGAATCCTAATACCAATTTTTCTATAACTTTTTCCATCCAAAACATTGTTTTCCGAGAATTTCAGTGTAATTGTTTGTCAGTACATTTATAATTGAAATATCACAATGTACTTTGGTTTTTCTCCCATTGCCCCGTAATATTCTAATAACATACTTCACTTATAAATTGCATGTATTTTCCAACTTGGAAGCATGGCCTAACCTATCTTATTTTCATGCATGCTATTTTCTATACACTTGTGAATTAAAAGAATCAATTATTAGATTAATTTTAAGTCCAGTTTCTTATATGTTTGAGTTATTTTTAAAGTTAAGAACAGCTATTTTAAACTATATTATTTATTCTACGAATTATTACGTTACTTCAACGAATTTCACGAAACAAATTTACTCTCCCTTTCTCTCCTATGGTGAAACCAGCCCTTAGGAAAATATTTACACCATAGTTGGGTCTAGTAAACTATATTCTGCTCTCTGAGTACGAGCGATATGGCACATGTTAATTTTGTGACTTGTGTACGAATATTAGTAAAATACCTTTGACACTAAGTGAAAAGTTTATTCATTTTTTACAGTGTTTTTGTGTAATGTTCATTTATACCTTGAATTATTTCTTTTTTCTCACATTTTAAAAGAAAAGTTTTATTTTTCGAAATTAATGAATCATAGGAATATACCCCACGCCCTTGAGCTTTATGAGTTGAGTTGCATATTGTTACATTTTTCTTATTAATTAAAATAACAGACAGATAAGGACAGACAACACTGGTACCTTGCAGATACGATCTACACATTTTGCGTGTTATTCTTTCTTATCTACGGCTATTTGTTCACAGAAAGTAATGGAATATTTATAATACTCCAACATATAATTTCCTTGCCGGATTGGTTTTCATCTTTTTCATGATCATGAAATGACAAAGGAGTTTAACGAAAAGCACGTATATTCTCGTCGGTGAGTGAAGGGAAAAAAAATTGAAATAGCATCCGGCAGTATAGTCTCTTTGAGACATTTTCGCCAAGTATGGAAAATGTTCCTCAAAACTCACTTGTGTATAGAATAGATCAACACAGTCATTCTTATGCGTGAATGGATATGTGTACACTTATTCTTTCCAAATATCTAGTACTTGAAGTACGCTAAAGTCAAGTGCTTTAACTAAGTTCTTTCAACGGAGCATGCTTCGACTAACATACACTCTAAATTGCTTAAGACCACAATTCTACTCAATATTTATACAGAAATCTCTTAGATTGCGGTGAGCCTCACCGCCAGGTAACAGATTAATTATGTTATGTTGACACCGGACCCGTCTCCCATTTTCATTCAACATAACATAATTAATCAATTGCTATATTTCATTTCAGATATAAAGTACGTGTAAACGCATAAAGATTTTGTATGGAGTGTCAGGCAAACGTTTTTATTTATTTAAGACCTTTCGCGATTACTAAAGATAACTATCTGGGATGGTCTACCAAAAATGTCGATTTTTAAATCCAGAATACTTGAATACATCGTACGATCATATTTGCACAGTTCATAAATTTATTGTGATTTTTTTTGTTACACCTGATAAAAACCCCAATCAAGAGTCGAAACGTTGTATCAAGAACAAATCACAATACAAATTGTGAATGGTTGCAATAAGGTCGTATGATATATTTAACTATCTGTGATATGTTTGCGTTGCTAGAATATTTAGGGGTAACACCCTCTTAGAATGTAGCATTAATAATAATTTAGGCAAATTTATTTGCATTAATTTCTTTAATTTATCTATTTAGTTTCTACTTGTGATTGACATCCCAAATGGAGAAATGAGTCTCGGTGCACAAAGATGCAAATTTTGAGACGGTATTTCTCTCCTGTTTGTGACACCGTATTGGTTAAGATAGTGCTGGTTGCCTCTAACAGAAATGGTCAGAATACTCAGGGTGATAGATAGGTGGAAAGAAGTAAATCGAATGTCATTACTTCCGATTAATTAATATTGGGCAAATAAATTGTCTAAACTTCCCTGTTTTTAGGACGGATTAATTTAATTTTTAGATTACGTAAAAAGTAAATGATTATAAATCATTGAAACATGAAAAATATCTCTTCAAATATTTTCTGTTGCACTTTATCTCAACAATCTATTTAGAGTTCTGTTTTTTATATTGAAAGTAATGTAATTAATAACACTTGTACTTGAGATAAGAGGATGCTAAAATGATGAAATAATATTCAGTTAATAATATACTTGAGTCAATGTTTATTTATTTTTGTAGTACTCTCTCTGTCTCTCCATGTAGACGTATTGTTCTTTTCAAACACACTAAATGAAGAAATTAATATGCTGACTTAAGTTAGATTAGATTATAGTATAAGTGGGCCCAGCTAGAAGAGACCCGCACGTAGGTCTAAAAGATCCATTGTACCCCTTAATACAGTTAGGTTTATTCCAATCCCAGGGACTCGCTAAAGGACAACAAAGATTGGATTTTAGCCCTCTTGATATTTTCTGGGTTCGGGAAATATGAACCTAGGTAATGGTATCTGGTTTGGCAAAGAGTTTCGCACAAATAGAGTAAATGCGCAGAGGTTTCCTCCTTCATGACGCATCTTCTACACATTGGACTGATCCCCATAATGAGTAAATGTCTCCGTAAGGTATTGTGACCTATTAGTAAACCGTCTACTTTCCTTATGCGATTCGTACCTAAGTTTAGTAGGACCTTCTTGTATTCTTGATTAGGTCCAGCAATTAACTCGCGGGCCTGTGTAACTATACTCTGTGACTTCCAGTTGGTAAGGTGTTGCTGCTGTGTCGAATTGACAACCTCCAGCCTCACCTTTCGTGGAGATATTCCAAAGAAGGGTTCCGGGTCAACAAAGTGTACCTTAGATCCCTACTTTGCCAGTTCGTCTGACTTTTCATTTCCCCTGATTCCCGTATGACCAGGAATCCACCATGGAATAACTCGGTTTCGTTCACAGAGTATTTCTAACATCCTCCGGCATTGCCATACAAGTTTGTTGTTCTTTAGGCACATAGTGCCCTTAGTGCTGCCTGGCTGTCGCTGCATATATTTATGCGGCCACGAAGCCTGGACATATTTTGTGTGTAATTAACGCAGACCAGTATAGCAAATACTTCTCTCTGAAAAACTGTGGTGTGTCCCCCTAAAGCGAGGTGGAGTCTTGCAAAAGACCCCCAGATCCCGGCAAAAGTTCCCGCTCCCGTTCGTGAGCCATCCGCAAACGAAACGTGGCCCCCAGTCTGGATAATACCCCGTGACCTAATCGTCACTCGTGTGGATCACCACACGACTTTAGTTAATTGCAATTTCATATGTTTTGTGTATGATATGGTATGGTCTACTGAATACGCTTGAATAACTTTAACAAAGGTTCAAGTACGCGAGTGTAGAATAGACTATTGTCTCACTAATTTGTATTGTACCTTTTGGGACGCAGATTGAAGTTGGTTCTTTGAATACACATCTATACAGCTTCGTGCCCCCCATAATTCCTGTATTGCCATTCCTTTCTGTGACGCTCTCTGTACAGATCCGAGCGCCCTCTAACTACGTTTGAAACTTCTCAGCGCTTTGTAACGGATTAAGTAAGTTGCTACAAATTGCGTGGATAGGGTTACCAACATTCGAGGGAATGAGCAAATATCGGGAGAAGTGGCGCATGTCCACGAGCGGTCTCCTCGCTACACAATTATTATTTTAATATGGAATCACTCGAAGCGGAATATTCAAATTGAAATTAATTAAAACTTTTTTCGTTGTTGACTTAAATTGAAAATCTATTCAATACTGAATGATTCATTAAAACATACGGGTAAAAACGAGGAGTAAAACTGGTATTATACGTAATTATTTTTAAAGTTAAAACATTTACGATGTTATTCGTATTTACTTTCGCACAATGTTTTTTTTTAAATTATATTTTTAATATTATTTAGTGTAAAATGTTCTTGAAGAAGATATCTAAATCTTTGGTTGTATCTTATCTATTATAATACACTTAAAGAAATGCTTAGCACCATAGAGGTAGTTAGATTTAAGATTTACTGTTCTAATTACCTATTTTTCTCTCATCTGTTTATATGCAACTTCTCATTATCCAGAATTTTCGTTGATCTTTTTTCCTGGCAGTTGTCTCGTTTGCTCCTTTACCGAAATTATGTTGAAGCCTTTGAACATTGAAAGTATTAGTAACGAGTGATGACTTTCGGTCAGGTGAAAATGGCAACGATCCGGGACTCCTAATTTGATTGCAGGGGTGTTACTACTACACCACCCGTTCACCTTCCACAACTGTACATCATTTCCACCCTGAATGAAAGTTATCACATATCTTCTCCAGGTGTAGGGTACACGGAAGAAGTATATGCATCAGTATCTAGCGTTGATACTTTTGTTACACCATTGTATTTTGGTTGTATCTTATCTATAGTTACTTTTCTCCAAAAACATTATATATGAGCCTGGGAATGCGCCAACCGGTCTCAAGAGTGGGGTAAGTTCGGACCTTAGTTGTAATATGAAGACTCGTAATATTTCTTAGCAAAACTAAATAATCCATGGCAACTCAGGAAAAAGCGAACTAAATTTTTTTCTTGAAAGTAAATACCAAATAATAGGAATATGTTCGATATTATGTTATTCATTTAGTATTATGTACTAGAAATAAAATTTAATAGGATTGTACGAATATACTCATCTTTCCAAAATAAAATAAACGTTAAAAAAATTAAAACTTGACAAAAAATAATTAAACCACTCTGTAGGCTCCCAGACAATGTCGTGAGATCACTAATGACGGAATGTATGTTACATCTACCCTGTGTTTCAATCATTCTCTGTGCCCCTGCATTAAGCAACTAGCATTACACAACGGACATGCGGGACACTTTGTTATATTTCTTCCGTGAACAAAACATGGAGAAAATATACTAGGCATAGAAGGCCAGATAAAAATGATGGAAAGCTGGAAATTGAACAGGGGATCTTGTGTTCAAATCAGACTAGAATGGAATTGTACACAGTAGTTAAATTGGGAAGGGTGGATACCAAACAAAAGTCCTGCGTTCAAAATCGGTTGTCCCAGGTTCAATTCCCAGCTCGTTACAACTTTCATCTGATCACAGAGTGATGTCCCTTTTCCTCCCGCGAATGCCCGACAATTCTTACAATATTTAAGCCTTTAGTACGTTCTATCGAGTATCCCAGTAATATTGCTTTTATTGAATCAGCTGGGCGAGGGAACATAGAACTATACAATAAGTTTATAAGTTGAACCTTCGGTAGAATTTTCCTAAAATAATTAGTATTCTGAGTGATTATTTGCACAAGGAGTTTAAACTACGCTGATAAGATAGCAAGCATAGGCAATAATTTTTAACATTTATTCAAAATAGAAGAGTTATACCTGCACTAGTTACAGTTTGATGTCATAACAAAATGAAAGAAAAAGGACTTTAAAATTACAGATATCCCAATCATGCTAATAATATTTACTCCAAAAATTACTACTATGCGTTACCACAAAATAATGTCTTTGTGTTTTAACATGTCAATCTTACACAAGCAAATCTTCTTTCTTCTGCCGTAGCTTGAAGAATACGAAACGGGTAGAGCTACTGAGAAGGTGCTCAACGTGTCGATATCTTTGCAAAATAAGACAGAAAAATCACGCGTACTTTGGCATTTACCCCTTCTCCAAAGAATCACGTCGGACTCGTCTTATTCTCATACAGAATACGCATACCACCCCTAGTTTTGGTGGCTAGAATATTGGAGAGCGTCCAAAGCCAAAATCGTTCCAATTGCCAAAATCTACCCCAAATATTGGAAAGCGTACGTTATTACCGGCGAATGTGCAATGATCGTGTTCGCAATTCTTGGGCTCATAAGATGGGACCAGTACTCCAAGTAAGTCAAATCACAAAAATTATTATTGTGTTCTTGATTATTATTCTAATTCTTTTAAAACACAACAATATGAATAATAACAAAAAACATGATTTAATTTGTAAATATCAGTTAATAGTATATTATAAGCAGTATTCGGAAACTCTTTGAAATCAAATAAGAGAATGTTTGAAATGCATAAGAGCATGCACAAACATGGTGGCCGAGCACTGCGGTTTCGTGATTTATGCATCTCACTTCACAAGAAGTGAAGTTTCTTCTCAAAGGTCCGGTGACCCATATAGATAAAAATGATGTAAAACTACTGCGGAAAATTTACTGCAAATCAAAGGAACCTTTCATCACTTTAGTGATTGAAAAATTGGTGGGTTTTTTTAATAGACGTTTCCTCCTTAATATGCAAAGTATTACACCATCTATTATTAAAGCAATTATTTCATTTAAATGGCCTGTGACGTATGTTTTTCAAGTTAAAATCACAATAAGTGCATGTTTATTCATGCCGATTGAAGATATCTTAGTGATTTAATTCTACCTATGCTAGTACTACCTCAAGCTAGGTAGCGTGAAGGGAAGGGGAGGATGTCCCTTGCTGATATTGACTTGGTGATCAGGCATGGTGAAGCTGCTATTCCATCGTCTGTCGTTCCATGGTGAAGTCTTGTGTCGCCACGTTAACATCACAGCACACCGAGTACGATATAGTACTCGTGGGGGTAAAATTACTCATAATAGTTATTACATATAGAGCTCATAGATCATCAACCTATGGGATGTGAGTGACGATGAGCTATATGGTCAGCAATTTTTTACACTTGAGAAACTAAAGTATCAACCCCATTATGAATGTTTGTCTTATTACAACTTGGTACGATATATTTTTTATGTGATTTTGACTTAATATCGAAAATAATTTTCATATGGTGAGGATAAACTTTTTGTATTGTTCTTCCACCTTGTTGCATGATTTGTTTGACGGAATTGCTAAAAGGGAACATGTTGTGGAACGCACCTAACTGACATCTATCTGGGTTTTGTAAGGAAACCAAATGATCACTTAGTTCGTCTCAGCTAGGGATCGATCTTGCGGTCTCCTTAGTACTACGTTAGTTCTAGAGTCTTTATACCAATAGGAAAACACGAAGTGATGTGAATAAGAAATAAATGTCATCGTTATTCCAGTTCAATAATTTTGTAAGCAGCATAAGAGAGACGTAATTTGTCACATGATTTCCCTACAATCAAAAGTCTTCCTTTGCTTCAGAGAAGGGAGATTCAAATCGGAGGCATTTTTTTTCATTTGGCTTTGCAGTTGATGCCTTTAGTTATATTTTTTCACAAGTCTGAATAATATCGTGTTATTCACATGTGAATGATTTTAAAATGCAATTTAGAAGTTCGTACGAATGATAATGTATTGTCGACTGCTTAAGGGATCAATTCTTGATAAGGATTAATTTCAGTCAGTGAAAGTTTCTAAGATGAGTGAGATCACTGCAGTCTTGTTGTACAGTGACGCACTCTACATTCACATAATGACAGTTGTTCTCTCCTTAAAAATTAGAAAACTAAAATTTCTTTTTCCAATTCTAAGTTTGCTTGTATGAATTTGAGCCCGTCGTCGATGTGTTCTCGAGATTTGTTATTTTCTGACTTTTCATGTATGTTAGTATTAATTATAACAACTCTTAATAAAAAGATAGTAATAAATATGAATATGAGTTTGTTTTATCAATGAGGAGGATATTCAACATACAGAAATCCTATCTTCGTACCTAGAATAAATTTACTTATCAGAGAAAGGAAAGTTGTTATACGTATTCGTTACGACTCGACAATTAACATAATTTACTCAAACGTTTAATGTATAATTAGAAAATAATAAATAGAATAAAACTCTTTGGAACATGTTGGCATATCCAGTTTACCTTCTGCATTACAAGTGTTCCGTGTGAAACGAAGTTACCATAATGAACACGAAATTACAGGAGCCTTTAAGGCAAAATGGAGCTTGTTACAAGCGATATCAGGTTATGCGTTGAAGACAACTCGGCGCGTTAACGGGTCCCAAGAGACTTCCACGAGAGAGGAAGAGAACATGCAGCGAAAACGTGCTACTTTAAGTACAATTGAACCTTAGAATTAAAGGGAATTAACATGAGCTGTTGTTATTTGGAAGAGATGATATAATAATTGATTTAGAATAATTATATCAACGGAATCTCTATAATGCTCAATGAAGAAGTAAATATATAAAAGTACGAGAAATTCGTTGTCTACAATAGACAAATATAATAATAAAACCAATATCGATTTTTAATTTTTTTTTATTGCTGGTACTTACTTATCTTTTTACTGTCATTTAATATTCAGTGGGATTTAAAAATAGAAGTGATTGGTTACTTCGTAACTCATTATTACACCAGTATCCAGTTCCAGTTGTATAATTTCACTTTCTTATTGCTTATAACAATGAGATGAGTGTATGAAAAATGTTCACTCAGGATGTATTTCGATGATTACAGAAATTTAAGTTTATTTCTGCAAAACATTTCCTTACTTAGTTCCGTGAAACGTAATTCCGTAACTTGTTATTATTTGTTCATTAGATTACTAGTGATTAAATAATAAGATTAATTGATGATTAACATTTTCCATCACATATAAACTACATCCAAGCTTCGTAATGAGTAATATAAAAATTCACTGTGAGTAATATCGATAAGAAAATCCATTTTAAAATTATAATCTAAGCGCAGTCTGGTTTTTTTCTTATATACATACCCATACATACATGTACATATACCCAGTAAATTATGAAATATTAATTACTCGATTACTCAATTACTCAAATACAATTACTCAATTAGTAATAAATTAATTTTTAAATCCTTTTGAATTAAATTAGCTACAATGTCTGGTCTTTTTATAAGAGTTTTCCTGTATTTTAAGTGTGTTTTTTTTCATGGTTTCAATCAAAACATTTTCTAGCAAACATCAGTTTTACTTCAAGCGTAGAAAACCCAATCATTGCGATCACTTTTCATTTATGCATTCAGGAATAAAAAACCTTAATGCAAATAAAGTCATGATGTGTGTGTGCGTGTATACACTGAGATTGAAAATTATCGGCACTTTTCTTCACATCTCTATAAACTCTAAGTTTTGAATAAATTATACAAAACTTACGACCTTTAACAGGCGAATAGAATAAATTTTGTGATAAAAAACTCACAACGTTACAAGAAACGAAACAACAGAAAAATTTAACATTATACTAAACACAAAAAATATGTTTACAAAAAAGCAGAAACTACAAAAAAATATTATATTATATTGTAAATACCAGATTTTCTGTGTCAGTGCGTAATTCCAAACTCCCGTGTGTTTTTATTATAAATATCATTTCTGATATTCAACGTTTGTAATAATTAACTTTTTGTCCAATATTAATGTATTTTCCCTTTCAATCAAGTGATTATTATTAATGCAATGTCAGGTTACTACGCTTTGTTCTAATGATTTTAAATTTCCTTTGTGTTTGTGGATTCCAGTTTTTAACTCTGTTTGCGTGACCTATATAGGTAGCATTACAATCTCTGCATTTTATTTTATATTGTGTACTGCAATGTTAGTATTCATTTGTTCTTTCTTATCTTTCCGTTTCGTTGTCAAATCATTTCTTTTACTTTTTAATGTTGAAATCAATTTCTTATTTTCAGACTTTAGTAATCTACTAATTGAATGAGTTGTTATAAGGAAATTCAGAAAAATCATCTTCTTGAGTTTGTGGTATGTATTGAAGGTAATACAATCTTTTTGTAATATTTTTATTAACTCATTCTATGGAATAGTAATTAGGAAAAATTATGTTACGCACTATTTGTAAATTTTCTCTCCGACATTGTTCGTCCGAAAGTACTATTGATTTGACCGTTTTTATTAAATTTATTTAATTTGATTATATAATGAACGATAATTGTTGTAGTCTAAGTTTTGAAATAAATGAATGTGAAATTCGGCTTCCAAGAGACATCGTATTTCTTGTAGAAACACCGTAACGGAAAGCCTGTTATTTCTTCCACACTCGGCAACTCTAGGAATGTGATTGGTTGTACATTTTGCGAGATGAAACGACACAAAACCCTTTTCCGTAATAAATAAAATGTTAAAATAATACCTAAACTCACCAAGAAAGGAAGTTTCAGAATTCCGATATAAAAAATGTGAATTAAGATTAGCATTTTAAAAAATTATTCGTGTTTTATTCACAAAATTATTTAGAAATATCATAACAGTTTTTGTATGTATACGTGGTGCTTTCATCCACGTTAACTCATAATGAGGAAAGAAAAGTGTCACAAACACAAAATCTCAAACACAAATGACAAACACAGGCGAGGCCGGGAAGGGTAAACTAATACAATAAATGATTATCAAAATATCGATTTGAGATAATATATCTTGAGTGAGATGTAATGAATATGACCCATAATATAGGTGAGAGTTGGTGTAAACGGGTTCACATGAGACGCACTTGAAATGTCCTTTCGCCTTCTGAGCGGCAACCGGAGACATTGGGACGGGACGCGGAGCAGAATGCAGTGGTAACTGCGTTACGTGCGCCACTTGGTGCTAACACGATCGCGCAGACGGCTGCTGGAGGAGGTAAGGGAACGCGCGAAGAGGGTGGAAACGCGAGGTAGAGTGGCAGCAGAGATAAGGGATTGCGATAATGAAGACAAAGCACAGGTTGCACAGGTTGTTGCTGATTAGAGGAATCCCCTTGCTCCGTTTCTGAAGAATTTATGTAATTCCTCTCGAGGTAATGAATGTCCCTGTTACGCTTAGGTATGGTTCGTGAAAAGAGACAAAAATACATTTTTGGAAGAGTGAAAGTAAACAAAAAAATTTTTTTTCTGAAAGTATTACGTAGAACAATTTTATTGCCTTTTTAAATGAAACAAGCTAAATTATAATTACAGTTTAGACTTCTGGAGAAATCAGGAATAATAACCAATGTTTCGAGTATGTATCGAGAAAATTCTATCCACACTAAACAACGACATATTTCAGTACACGTACATAATTTTGTGTAATTGTCTGTCATTTATTTGTGACATATTAAACGACTATACATTAAACTGGGTGATATTGTGCGAAATGGCCTACTATTGACCGTATGGTCTTATAAATTTTTACCCATGTTTCGTAAACAGAAATACACTTTTCGTGAAGTTGTCAGCTTGTTTCAGCTCCACAAAGCGCAATAAAGAACATATCAAGCCACTTGAAATTAAGAGGAAAACACCACCCAAAATGCTGTTATTATAAACTTTGTGGCATGATCCAGTACTCGACATTTGAGTGGCATTTTTAATACTTATTTTTTATCTTGTAAATGAGAACATTTTTCTATAACTTAATTTTTTGAAATAAATTTAACAAAATAAAAAAAATAAAACGTGCTTGTTGGAAAAATAATTTACCGAAACAGTAATTTTATTAGATATGGAGGCTGCGGCCCAGCAAGTTCGCTGGTGAGTCTCCACTCCAAGACGTGACTTCGCCCTTGCCAAAGTCCAAACGTGGATATCTTTCAGGTATCGACAACGATGTTTCTTTGTCATTCAATGCTTTTCTCGTGGGGATAACTCGGATGACTTTATATTTTTATCATGGTGAGATTTGGTGTGATGGGTAAAAATAAAATTGTGATTGAACACCATTCAGCCAAGAACTTCACGGTAAAAGAAGTTCAGTTTTCGTGTATTAAACAAAATAAATCACGTCACAAATTGTACTGTTTGCCATTGCATCATAATGATATCTTCTTGAACGGGCTGAACATTTCAAGACCCCCCCCCCAATGTTTGGAGCTGCGCCTCAGCCAAACTCTCACTTTTTAGGTCTGCGCTTTGACGCAAGTCACCTCCTTAACCATAATCTAATGATTTCTTTTGCGTCAAAGTCGCCGAAAGGGTTCATACAATTAGTGTTTCTGTTTGTTTTGTTTTTATTTCATTAGGCACCTAATAGCGTCAATTTTCTAGTCTGAACGAGTAGTAGTATTGTAAAGTGAATACCCTGGTAAAAATTGCGACGAACCGGGACTCGAACCCGGGATATCTGCTCTGGCCGCAGGTGTGCAATCCACTGCACCACCCGCCTCTACTCTCTAAGTCCGTATGCAAATCCGCAAAGTTGTGATCTAAAATACGCATCCGACGTGCAGGTACACGAAAACCGGGTTTACGAGCTACCAGCATTGGAACCCCCTGTGGTCACTTATCCCCTGAAGGGGGACGTGACCCAGGTTCACCGGATGAGGCCAGGTGGAGGTTGCGTACGGACAGGGTTTCGAGGCGGGTGATGCAGTGGATAGCACACCTGCGGTCGGAGTAGCAGGTCCCGGGTTCGAGTCCCGGTCCGTCGCAATTTTCACCTGGCTGTTGACGTTGCAAACACTCCTCCACGAGTAGGTACTCGGAAGTTGTGAGTTAAGATAAGTAGTGTTGCACATAGGTGCTTATATAACATAAGATTACATATTCTAGTTCATTTATGTTAACTATTTCCACACATAGTTAGAAAATGGAAATATCAAGAGCGTTTACATGAATTAAATTGCCTTCTTCCGTAAATTTATTAATAAGTGAGAAATTAAGACAGTATTGTTACATGTGATAACAAAATATGTTTTCACACGAACGAAAAATAAGACATTAATATCATAAGAACCAAACAACTTCATAAGAAAAAATGTCAATCATATACTAATGTTAAAAACATATTCCAAATAAGTTCAAGATCATAGCAGACTTTAAAAGTTAACCATAACGTTGTAACAGAGTACTCACGACTAAAGAAAAGTAATGAGGGAGGAACCTAAAAAACACTAGCAAGTCGAGGACCCAATGCCATTATTGCGAGATTGCCGACTCTCATATTATCCGTGTGGAATATGTGAAGCTGCTGACAATACAGCGCTTTCGCTCCATTGATTACATCTCCTTCCTTTTCTTTCGCCGATGGAACTGTAGGTAACTAATTCGATAACTCCGGTGAAGCCTGTTTCACGCTTCCTTTAACTTTCTGGTAAGTGTCGACAACTGCCCTCGAATTTTGCTCTTTAAAAATTTTTAATATCAGTTTTACTTACAGAAATAACACCTCAATGGTAATTAAATAAA
The DNA here is from genome assembly GCA_002313205.1 of Laupala kohalensis. Classification (NCBI taxonomy): domain Eukaryota; kingdom Metazoa; phylum Arthropoda; class Insecta; order Orthoptera; family Trigonidiidae; genus Laupala; species Laupala kohalensis. The sequence continues at coordinate 1,316,713 of NNCF01126124.1, forward strand.
ACCATGAGAGAAAAGGGACTAGTAAAAAAAGAGAGAGACGATGCTCCAAATAAATTGGTTCAGGGGATAGAATTATTGCTTTACTCTAACACGTCTGCCATGTGTCACGAGACAGACAGTCGAGAATTGGATTCAATGAATCATACCGCTCCACCGGGACGTTGAAGTTTGATTTGTTTTATCAAATGACAAGGTTCAGACGCCCCATACGGAAAATCGATTCTCTTTCCATAAAGATTTTTTTTTAAATCTAGGGTGTGCATAATAATACACGATAGACGGAAAACGTTTTCCGTGAAATAAATTTAAATTGGGAACAACACATTACTGCCTTTAAAAATAAAAAAGGTTTTATCACGATGTTATTAAAGAAGCATCAAGAAATTCAAGTAAAAACCGTATTAATTATGTTACGTTGAATGAAAATGGGAGACGGAACTGGGGTTCGAACCCGGGACCTGAGCTATGCGCGCTCATGCGCTTACCGACTGCGTCAGCCCGTTTACCTCCTGCGCCCGTCTTCCATCCTCATTCAACTTGCGAGACCCAAAGATCTCTGAGGTGGTTTCGTAGAGACTAAACTCCTCATAAGAGGCGACTCCCTTAGGAAGTACTTTGTTTTGGGTAGTATTTTCCATTTCTGGTTCACAAACATAGAAATCTCTTAGATTGAGGTGAACATCACCGACAGGTAACAGATTAATAATTGTTCACCGCAATCTAAGAGATTCCTATAAAAACCGTATACTTTAATTGTTTAAAATGTTCATTAATAATTTACTTTAATCATAAATTTACTGTCAAATACACTATTAATTAATAATAGGTAATTAATAATTAAAACATCAACAAACTTCGGAAAATAAAATGAATTATAATATTTTGCATATATTTTATTTGTGAATAGTTTCGCTATTAAAAGACACCAGTAAAAACAAATTTGCCCTTCTCATGCACTCCACTATCATTATGTTTAAATCCTTTGTTTTTTTCATAAATGAAAAAAAACAATTATTTGTTTTCCAGGTCAGAATGTTTTTTAAATATTTTATTTCGTTTTTTTTAATCAAAAATTGTTCCAAGAGATCAGAAAAAAGATATCTCTACCCAAAGTGGGCTAATGGATATGAGGAAAATGTAAGTTTTGTTCCTCGTCTGTTATATAGCTTTTCCAATATACATATATAATTAAAAAACGATTCTTAGATTATTTTTTAACGTTTGTAACATTAAATGATATTAAAAAATTGTTCTTTTTTCAATTAAGTGTAATTGTTTTGGCACGAAAAAATTTCTTTGCGCTAAGAATCACACTCATCACCTTATAATATTTTGTTATACCTCTTATGGGACTGTAAGAGTATAGGGCACTCATAAAGAATTATATTTCCATTTTTGGATGATGATTTTTTTTTAAATTACAGATCTCCTCCAGATGTTTTCAGACAATTTATTTACATGCAAAATCTCTTCTGCTAGAGCCAGACCCTGATGTATCGACTTTTAAGTTACCTGAATATGGCCTGAAGTTACCGTCAGATGCTGCCAGAGAGAGGATCTGATAAAATTTTGTGAAACTACATCACACTTATACCTAATCTGTGTTTATTACCAAATTTTCTCGTTCCTAATGAAAAGAACACGATGGCTACTTTTTTTGTTTAGACCTGATAAACAAATCAAATTTGAACACCCAAAAATTTATTAAACTCATATATTAGTAGCTAAGTTGTGCATATTATAAATGAAGTACAAATAATATTTAAATAACGTTCAAAGTAGTTGCATTGCAACAGTTGCAAGCAAAGCTAAACAAAAAACTTTCCAATTAACTGATGTATTTTTCCAATAACAATGATGAATCAAAAAAATTAGTTAGGGAAAATTTAACTCTCCAGAAATTGTGAATCAACTACCTTTGTGATGTACATTATTTATTTAATTATTTATTTATTTATTTTGTTTAATGTCTTATTGTTTATAATCACATGATTTAGGGAAAGGATTTGAGACGAAGAAATTTTGGATTGTCATGAAATCCGAGGTGATTCACAGTACACAAAACACAGAAAGGAACTTCAATATACAAAGAGTGGCCAACAATCGTAATAAGTACTCATTAGTATCTCATTAAAACCAGGGAAATGAAGAAACATTCTTGACAATATAATCATCAATAATAATTTAATGTTTCTTTTTAAAACAATCTATCAAATATGTCGGTACTAAAATACATCGAAAGGACCTTTTCCGTAAACCAATGAATTGTTGTAAACGTAGGTTTCGGCGACTGGAGTCAGTATATTCATGTTTGTCCGGGACAAACCGCGCCTCATTAGTCGTGACTGCCAACGATTCGATCACATCAGGTCTGTGGCTTTCTCAGGGCAATGTCAAGAGTCGTACAGACCTAAGTCACTGTCGTACTCTGCTAAGGCCACAGAAAGCGGCCGCACCGAGATGGCCGAAGTGGTAGGTATATCTACAGAGACGCGGTTTGTCCCGGACAAACAAGTTTAAACAATGAATTTTTCATTTGTTTGGAGGTGCAGCAGAGATTGTGTTAAACGTTTCTAAAAGATTAAACTTATCTTGTAAATATAGACAGAGGTACAAATGATAAGCTAATGAAATAAATAACGAAAGACTTATATGGCGTTATAAATAACGAACGTTTATGGAAGAATAATATATATTTTTTGTGGAAAGATCTCACAAAGTTTCGACTTCGTTTTAAGTTGTCGTCAGGCGATCAAATTATTGCGTCAAAATTATATCGTCCATAAAAGGTGGTAAGTCTTTCATTATTTATTTAATTATATTATACAATGGACGAAAATTGTAGAACAAATGATGATGTATTAATTCTTCGAACAATTTGACTCAACGTGGATGGAGTGAAATGAAGTATACTGGGAGGTGGTAATTCAAGATGTGCCTGTTCAAAGCCTTAGAGCCAACACAAGGATCGGTAGGGATTGTAGAGGAAGGTTAGGCAGATATCGCAACTTGGGAGCAAGCTTACTAAGAGGATAGGAGTGAGCTGAGCTGGTTGCGTCGTTGTTAGAAGATATGGAATAGAAATCCCTGCAGCCACAAACTCGCTCATCGTTCACAACAACAAATTCGGTCTTTGGAGCAGACGGAGAAGGCAGCACTAAACAGAATTGTAATTTGAAACTCGAATGTTCATGTAGATCCTGTTCTTATCTAGCCAATGTATGAACTTACTAAACACGAGCGAACTTATATTCAGGGGAATTATATTTAGCTGGTGTAATTTAATGTAAAAAATATTTAAATACTCGCAGCTTTGCTCGCGTAAATGTTAAAATAATCCGTGGTTAAGAATACAGAATTATTACAACTTATATTCTCGGGAACAAACCGTTCTATAAAAATATAAAGACTGACAGTATAATATGCTTAGAGCTTTGTTACATAAATTTTAAATAAATACGAAACCGCAGAACCCGCAGCAATGTATCTCGGTCACTTATCGTCATATGACTCCTCTCCATATATTGTAATCAGTATGAATGAAATTCAAAGTCACAGTGCAGTCATCACAACTTTTTAAAAGTATTTTTTTAAAATTAAGTTACATACAAAATTTTAAATTCGTAATTATGCAGAATATCCTAGTATGATATACGGACTGTAAACTTCAGTCTGCAGAATTTTCTCAAGATTAGTTCATTAACTTAGATTTGTTTTCTCCCCAAACTGATAAGTGCATTTTCACTTTTATTATATTGGTGAGGGTTGTATATTATTACTTCTCGGTTAAAAATTTTTTTTTCCTTTGAATGCGAAGTCAAGGGGTGACAGTCAATAAGTGATAAAAAACGAGTAAATAAAATCACAATGAGCTATTTGCAAGATATTGTTCTCTTTCATTAACTTCGTGAAATGCATTTCAGAATGAATAAAGACTAAACAAGCGTTTTGGCACTTACACGGATTCTAACAATGGAGATAGACGTCGTTCAATATAATGTCGCAATGCATTTTGAGTTCAAAACAGTGGAATAAGAAATAATTTTATTAAAATTGAAATGAAATCTTATGCAGAAATTTGAAATCAGCAAATAATTTTTCATTAAAAATCCAGTGATACTTTGTTTTCAATAATATATTTTAGTGAGACTGTTTAAACCACATATTACATACAACTAAACTTTCCCAGATATTGATGTACAAATCTTACATCGTGGAATGAGACCATAGAATATAGTAAAATATTTTATTAACAACTATCTGTCAATCAAATTCTCGTTTTTCAAATCAGAAATGTTTAACAATGAATTTACCTTGAAACATTACCACTTTAACTTCTAGGATAATTAATATAATTACAAATAACCGACGCTATGACGTTTAAAGCATGAAGGAAGATATTCATGGGGACGTGAGGATGAAACAAGGAACAATAGTACCCAAGTAATGTCTTGCGGTAACTGCCGCAAATGCATGCTGTGTCGTCTTAACCTGTCCTACGCACAACTTGAAGTAAATCCTTGGCGGCTGCTGCTGCAGTCTGGTGGAGAATAGAGTAAATTCTCTAGTGTCTCCACAGACGAGTCTGCGGTCTCGGAGCCGTAATTTGAAACAACTTACAAGAAAGAAACTATAACAAATAAGTAGGAATATGTGCTCTCTTACAATGTTAGAAGTGTAATTTTATGACATGTCTACAATAGAAAAAATGTCACAATTTTACATTTGACGTAATTTTAGAAAAAAAATCTGGAAATGCTGCAATTTTACACAAATGTTGCAATTTTAAAGAACTTGACGATTTTACTGTTATGTTTACAGTACAATTGCACAGTTCTAAGATGAATACGATAAGGGTTGGCATTTTACAGCATATCGTAGTATAGCTTGTGAGAGTGCTTCGTATTTTCTAACAGCAATTATCTATTTATACACAGGTTTTAGAAAATGTATAGTGCAAAGTATCTGTAAGTGATTTAGTGACGTTTTTGTCGCGACGGGGAGCTTGGGAAAGGAAATTATATTGCTATTATTGATTCATATTGACACATACAAGTGAGGTACAATGCAACCAGACCTACGAATGAGTATCAGATAAACTGTCATTACGAACTGGAGATTCTGTCACGTGTATCTACGGTGTACTATGCGATTTTTATTTTCAAGAATTGCTAATAAGGAATAGCAAGAACTTGTATTTCTTCGAAAGAAGAAACTGAATCACTCTGGCAATGATGGTGGTAAATATACTGATCTGCTAATTTCATTCATTCTTAGCTAGCAATATTAAATAACCGTGAAGTGTGAGCTTTGTACATTCAATTGTGTGAGACATCCTTGCAAATTTAACGTCAAAAAACTGCATGAAATAGTGTGCAATCTTCTGCTGTAGTAACAGTACAAAACTGGATATTTTTTCTCGCACTTCCCTGCAAAATTACAGTATCTTCATTCTGTAAATCTAGCATGCCTTGAAGTAAATTCAGAATACCGATGCTGTAAATGTACAAGATATAGGTGTGGAAAATTTACTATACTTTCATGCAGTATATCCACAGTACCTGTACAGGATAATATTTTCCCACACTTCATTTGTAGAAATACAACAGAAAATTCTAACTAAAGCATGTCATGCCAAAACTGAATACAAATTACAGATAAGAGACATGATCATATCTGTGAAACAAATCAGTCATATTTTCTCACTAACTCTTTTTCAAAACCTCACTTCCAGAAAATTTGAAATTGTATTTTCCTGGCGTTTTCTATCAGTTACCGTTTCCTCGTCTTAACTAGTTGAAAATAATTACGCTTCAGTGTTCCTTACTTGTTTAAGCTATAATGTCCGTTAAGACTAGTTCCGTTCCAGCATCTATCATTACAGGAATTATGCAACAATTGTTCAAATATATTTTTTTGTTAAATTTCTGTTGATGTGCTTATTAATAGTAACTGTGCTGTATTCTAAGCAATACATATTAAAGTAGTAAAGATGGATATGACTACAGTGCCTTTCTCGTCGCCATCACTCGATTTAGATCTCTGGGTTGTCCGTAATCAAACTGTTGAGAAAATAAAACTAAACCACGTCATAACCAGACTAATATTAGGCGGATATAGTCTAATATTTTAGGGGTGGGGTCATAACAAAAGAAGATAGTCTTGGGCACAGTACGTTCCAGAAAACATCCCAACCTTAGAAAATATTTGAAAATTCTAAAGCAAATTGTAAGTTTAGGTCACCTAAGTGTTAATTAATGTGCAGTTCGGTTCAGTCACCCACTACTTTAGAGTTTATTTTAAACTTTTTGTGCGGCAGGGGAAACTGATAGATGCAAAACTTTTATTGTGATTAAAGATGCAAAAAATTTATTCAACGTTTTGAGGTACAGAAACATTTAATTTTTCACGAACAAGAATAAAGTCAGGTGCGCATCAGGAGGTTCTTAAATTCTAAAGCATTATTCTGTTAAAGGAAAAAAAATTGTGCCAAATCGAAACTACATCGCCTGACCTTTTACGATCGCCTGTTATGATAAGACTTCGCATCTTTAGGTTTTTACAAATTTTTTTCATTTATATTCTATCGAACCCATCAATGAATCCATATTCACATTCCTTAAGCACCCTCCTCCAAAAAAAAATCCTGGGTGCGCCCCTGAACAAAATTACTGGTAAAAGATGGCGCTGAAGCTGCGGTTTTTGAAACATTAAGTACAAGTGCTGTATACGACAGGGACTGTGAAAATACGGCTAATATTTTCTCTTTATACACAATGTCAAGTTACGATGGCACTCGTTCGTGTAGTAAATTTTATTCTTCCATCCTTATTGTTACACTCGTGTTCGATCCAGTGGTTGTTCATTCTTCCGCCACGAGCAGGTGTCATTCATCAATGTACAATCAATGTTAATAGATAATACTGTTCAAATAGTGAGGGACTGGTCTCTAATTAATATAATTTACACGGTAGATGCTTATTTATCTCATCATGGCAACAGTCTGCTTAGGAGATCCCTCGTATGATAACAAAAGCAGCAGCATAACATCGCAAAGCGTTCCGCTATAACACAATCGCCGTTCGTAAGTCACGGACCTCCGAAGACGACTCTCTTCTATTTTTATATTTGCGGTAAAACGNTATATATATATATATATATATATATATATATATATATATATATATATATATATATATATATATATATATAATTAATACTGTAGCCAATATATTAATAAATAAAACTTAAAATGTTTGAACTCGATCTGATCTTTAGTAAAAGAAATTGAATTTTCCGTAAATGTGTACATTTTACAATTTTGATGGAGGCTGGGGATTTAAGCTCAAGGGGAATTCTTAGAGACTTTTTTGAAAATGATCCTTAGGAAGTGGTCTATCAGTGGGGAAAAATTCAGCTTTATGCTAATCGATGTTTTTGGACTTTCTTTGACTGGGCTATTAGATACATCTCATGACCTTCCATCAACGCGGAACCGCCGCCTTCCTAGGAGATGCGCAAATAAGCTTCCTTCTCCGGCCGGTAGGAGCGTTGCCATGCAGAGACGCGCTCATTATGACACACGTCGCGCGACGAGTCAAAGGAAGGGTGATCGAGAGATGCATGCGCGAGTTTAACGAAGGAGTTCTGTTTCACCTCTCTCCCACCCACTACCCCTTCGGCATCGTTGCAGAGATTACATTGGGAGGCGAATGCATTGAAAGGGAAGATAAAGATAATGTTGAGACAAAGAGGAAGCGAATTACATTAATCTTGCCCGTTTGAACACAATTCAACGAAGCCCCATCAAATGTCATAACTATTCTAATAAATTTTTCATTAACTATATTTATTTAATCATCATTTAAAGCTTTAAGGTATAAGTTGCGGAATTTTCCCAGCTTCGTTCAATTTAATCCTGGCTCGGGTTTTTTCTCCAGTTTTCTTTCAAGTAGAGGGGAATTTTTTATATATGTTCTTTATACTCTTGTCTAGGGGTGGCGTCTATTGAAACAATAAATATTGTATTTAGTGTAATTTTTATACTTACGATTTATAAACACTATTTTCCGAATAATCTATAGTGCGATAATAATACGGACGAGTACTTGTGAAAAAAATTGTGTTAAATTGTAAATATGTTGATATTTTATTAGTGTTATAACACGTAGCTAACTTTTTATCTTATCTAGGAGTTTGTTAAAAAATTTCAATCCACCTCTGCCATAGGGACTTTGATCAGAATTGATGGGATGGTACCGGTGAGTAAATTAGTTAATTGTCCTCCACGTGGTGAAACGCTGCTTGTACTGCTTTTTTAACAATAAACTTTATTTCATCGATAATTTAAAAAATATAATTACCCAGAAATACGTACGCAACGTTTTTTTGGAAGAGTTATTTTAAATCATGTTAACAAAGTAATATTCTGAATCACAGCTTATCAAACAGTTTTAGAACTTTTATTCAATTCTATCAGCAATTGATTTCTTTGTTTTGTACATACTGATGTTAATAGAGAGAAATACATCTCACATAAGTATAATTGCATTTTGGTTATTTTAAATTTTAATTACAATCTAAATGTATTATATACTAAAGTACATTGAAACGTAAAAATACAACAAATTATTTCAATTACCTAAAAAATACTGTTTCTATTAAAATAAAATAAAAATATTCAAAAAAAATGAGGAGTCCCTCATGTATCCACTCTTGGCGCACATAAAGGAAGAGTAATGGAACCGAAGTTCACAAAAGATGATGGATGTAGTGGAGACTAAAAGAGAAATAGTTACATTTATGACAGAAGTGGGGAAGAAAGTGGTGAGCAACTGCACTGGTAAATTCATCACTCCCGCTGGGCAAAAACAGAACTGGGACTTCGAGCTCATTGCTTCTCTTCTCGTTTTCTTTATCCACGTCCCGTGCATTTGTATCGTAATGAATGCCGATGGAGCCGTAGAGGACATTGCTTTGGAACAGAATGGCTAAAATACAATTAAGGGGAAACATATTCATCTTTTAGGTTTTCTTTATTCATTTCATTTGGTACATTTTTTTCGTAAATACTTGTTTCGTCGTTAAAGTTAGACTCGACTATCCATGTACGTAATTTAAGCTGGGACGAGCACTCCAAATTAGTCAAATCACTGAGATGTATTGTTTTTTATTATTGTTCTAATTGTTACAACACACAACGATATGAATAATAGTGATTAAAAAACATGATTTAATCTATGAATCAGTTAATAATACAGTGCAAACAAGGTTCAGGAACTCGTATGACTCATTTGAATTTCACAACAGCATGTAGAATCATGGCGACCGAGCACAACGGATTCGTGATTTATGCATCTCACCTCGGAAAAAGTGAAATATCTTTCTCAGATATCCGGTGGCCTATACATAGAAGTGATATAAAAAGTGAACTTCCATCACTTTCACGATTTAAAGGTTGGTCTTACTTTGTAAATAAATGTTTTCTTCAAAAGAAGCAATGTATTTCATCATCAGTTATAATTGCAATTATTTCATTTAAATGGCCGGTGAGGTATGTTTTTCAACTCGAAATCAAGTACATGTTTCTTCATTTATTTATGCCAAGTTAAGATATTTCAGTGATACCTACGCTAGTGCTACTTTAAATTACAAAATCAAAACAATTAATTCGAGCGTTGTTGATTCTCATTTAATGTTTTATACTTAATAACTATCAGATATATTGGTATTCAGTTACAGCAACCCCTTGAACAAGTTCTTGCATTTAAGTATCTAAAATTAGTTTGTATCTTAGTTCTCCCTGTCATTCGTCTTGCAGTGTCGAGAGTAATTGAAAATGAACCAAACAATCTAAAGTGTTACGACAGTATTTGCTTTCCTAGTAATTACTCGTGTAGTTGTATGATGAAAGGAATATGTCATAGAATTCACCGTGTTCTGTCTAATTAATATTTGGAAACCAAACGGGTGAGACCCGACATTTCAAAGTTAACAATTACACCACATAAGAGCATTGATGTTGTTTCTATACAGAGATCTATTGAGCACAAAGGAAATTAATAGGTTTGATGTCTAGAGTTATGGTACATTGAGATGACTTAATACATTAAATAATATATAACATCTAGATAAAAGTAACATTTCAAGTTAATTAGAAATGATGAAACTGATACTATTCAAAATAATGCTGTGAAGTCTACTGATAACATCCATGGGACAATGTGTGTGACCATTGAACCAAAGGAAGCCGAGTGGTCAGAAAATATTTTCTAGGAGCGTGTTATCTCTTGTGAATAGTGAATAAATTAATTAAAGCAATAACACAGTTCTGTGATACGATGTACATAATGTAATTAATAGTAATATACTGCATGTGATAATTGAATTAGTGGGGTATTTCGATAGTATTTGTATAATCATAAAATAAATGTGATTTTCCTTCGTGTTCCAACTACTACAATTAAATAGAATTGTTAAACTATACCTTTTATGTTTTAAGTGAAATAATCATTTTAATAATCTTTTTTTAGTTGAATTCAGTCAAGCCAAATCCAGATCTCGTAACCAGAGCGAACAAAATAAGCACTCAACCATTAAAATAGATAGTGCTAGATTGCTTCATAAATTTTCTCCACGCTCAGGAACCCTCCTCTACAACTGTGAACACCCAGAGGCAAGTAACACACCTATGAACTATATCATACATCTGAAAAAGTTGGAATATCCACATAACTGAAGCGGGTGTATCATTCTGATTATGGAGAAGCAACACAGAAAGTTTGGGAAGAGATATCGAATAAAAAGATCTGATTCAATTAAAAAATGCGAGGATTTAAAATGGATTGACACAAGGAAGAAGACACTTAGGAACCGAAGTATCCTGAAAATCATGTACAATTCAGTCACATATTCCATATTTGTCTCGTACGAAGAAAACAAAGATCATTCTAATTAAATTTGGCCGAATGATATTTATTATAATGTTTAGTTCAGCGAATTTTCTTCACAAATTTTTTCAGCTCAATCTATATATATTTTGGTTTCATATCAATCTGTTTCTTTTTATGTTACGGTACTGCTTGAACAGCAGTGGAAAATTTCTTTTCCATTCCTTTATTTCGCTGCCCCGACCGCTACTTTGACTGCAGTCTTAAATTGTGACGTGTCATATTTTATGAGGTCTGCACGTATACACAGCCAAACACCCAGACAGCGGAAAGGCGATTCGTCGCTTCCGCTGGCCGCCCCCGCCCTTCGAAGTATCTCTTCGAGGCGTGGAATCTGCGTTGTCAGCATCACGCCCTAGTGGCGTGAGTTTTGACCAACCAATACAGACCAGCGACAGTGTCATCATCCCCACGCCATCTTAAGGAAATTGATGGGATTGGTAACCCCCTCCAGGGGACAAAAAATTCAAACGAACAAAGATCTCCTGAAACGAGCGATGAGCCGGTCGAAGGAACCGTCAGTGTCGACAGGGCTCGACACTCCGCAACACGCACCTTCAGTGCGTAGGGCGTAAGGACACAAAATGATTCTTTTTCTCTGTATTAGAACATATGACAATTGATAGTGTCCGATGGACACAGAGATGGTTACATTTTCTTTTCTTTTTTTTATAATATCTTAGAATCTTGTAACGTTTCGGAATCATTCTCATTTTTTAGAACGATTCTTTTGCTAAAGTGGAGTATCCACTTAGAAAGAATGGCTGTTGATTGCGTCTGATGGACGCAGACACGGCTATATTTTCTTTTCTTTTTTTATGATGTTTTAGAATCACCTTCTCGTTTGTTCACTAAGCGTGGTAACTGCTTTTGTTTGGTGAGGACCACGAGTGATGGCCATTTCTGTGGAGACTATTTTAACGGAAAGTTTGTAACGTAGATTACTTGTGGAACAGTGGTGTACTGTACTAAATTATTTGTATTCGCTTCCTGTAGTTGTGTGCTTGATTGTAAAGTTGTAACGTAAACTGCATGGCACGTGTATTTTGTTGGTTTCATGACTCCAACCATGAATTTGGCTGTATTTCATTGTTGTGTTTTCTGTGTTGTGATTGGCAGCTACAATCAGCGATCCGTGGTTCGGACTCACGTCCCGACCGGTTCCTTCTCTCACAGATGTGTGAATGATACACCGCCAAGCGAGTAATCCTTTTCTAAGTAGATAATCAAATAGTTTATTAGATCGAACCTTTGAATGGATCGATATCAGAAATAAACAATCTTATGTTGGAATGTAACACTAAGGTGGGTGTACCGAAAGGTGTTATTAAATAATATAAAAAAGGGGCTTGTATCATTTAAAGAAATAAGATCAAGGGTCAAGAGTATTGGGAATGATCGGAAAGAGCAATATGTAATAAATAACTTACAGTCCCTCAAGAAAAGCACGTTGCATAAAACGAGATAAGATTAATTTTCCATGGTCTCCTCAGGACCGCATTAGCATTGAAACCGGAGAAAGGAAATTACACGAGAATTATGCAAACCCGCGCAGTGAAGAGAGGACCGTAAGGAATCTACCCTCTGGCTGGGAACACACGACCTTCCGCAACTTGAGACGACAACGCTTGAGAAAATATGTTTTGGCTGCAGGTGATACGACAGCATGCGAGCTACAGAGGAGAGTTGTGTCTCCCTCATGGTTCTGTGCTGTGTGCTGGATAATGTGGCCTCGGGAACAACAAGAGCACTCCCGGAGATTAGCACAAGGGAACCATGAATGTTCAAACGGATAGACACTGAATTAGATCATGTTGTCACCATGAGTGCATGAACACTTATATTTCCATATACATGTTCTAATATTTAATTCGGGTTTTTACGTATTGTAAACGTTTATGACAATTTTTTAAAACAAATAACTGTATTTCACTCACTACGTTCCTGTCAGAAATCTAAAGAAAAATACAGGAAATATACTGTGGAAGAGAGAAATGTTGTCTAGTTTGGAAGCGTGTTTGGAGACAGGCCTAGACTGGTCTATGCTCGTAAACTATTTAATTATAATGTATGTCATGATCACGTTACAATTAAATATAAACGTTTAAAACTATTTACTCAACCTCCATCAATTGATACATAAAATCATGTTTTGAATATTCGGCCAGCGGTGCATTGTAGTCCCGCGCGTTGTTGCCAATTCAGTCAACAGACTCGAATCACAGCTGACAAAACTATACCAGTCGTTGTAGTGCGCGGCAACAAAGCGCGTGGCCGAAATCCATCGCTGATCACTAATTGAAAACTTGGTTTTATATATCATTGCTGGAGGTTACACAAATAGTTTTATACCTTTATATTTAATAGTAACGTAATCATGACATTCTTTTGAGTGCTACAGTATTAATTTTATTTCTTAATAATGTGTCTGGTCGTTTTTAACAGTGTTTTCGAAAACAATTAATAACTCATTATATTTTGTATGTAGACGCTTGAAATTAATAAATGTAGTCACAAATACAACAGTGATCATTCGCTAAATAAGAATTTTTTTGTCACTCTTAGTTTATTTTATAAAAAATAATGAAGTCAACGTATCGGCAAAAATCGCAAAAATATCACGCTTTTTGAAACATTTCGGGTTGTAAAAAATTAATATTCATTTGCAAGAAGAAATTTTTGACTGCGTATATGCACAACAAAATGACAAATCCAATGGAGGTAACTGTGTTTTTCTGCGATATTTTATACCTTCCACAGCTGTTAGAAGTCAGGAGTCTATAATAAAAAATCCGATATTAGTTGCATCAAATGAGATGCTCTCTCGATCCCCGGACAATATCACGGAACGAGTCCCTGTGAGGACGTCAGTGGGCGAGAGCTGATCGCCGTCTGCGGTAGTTGTGGTGGCAGCCGGTAGGGGCGTGCATGTTAATATTCATGACAAAGCACGCGTCAGCAACCGATGGAGGTATTCGTGCTATCCAGCTACTAGTTGCCAACTGTCGATGCGCCACCCGAGGTTTCGGTTGTGAGATTAACGGTTCATACATTAATCCGACACGGTGCATTAAAATAGACATAGCCAAAGGATACATATATCATTTCGTCATTTCAGTGAAAATGACTGAGGTACGCTCGGATTCATTCGTTCTGAAAATAATTTTAAGTACATTTTTTATTAATGAATTTAAACCCATTTTTCATAACTAATTTGATAAGTTAATTTACTGAAATTGCTATGCATTTGTTTTCTTAACTTTCAGCATTATTTTACCGGGGGACAGAAAAACTCTCGAGTTTTGTCAGTAAATGAATATTTTCAAGTAAATTTTTAACAAAAAAATCTCATTTTACTGATGAATTTTCATTTCTTATGATACCTAATTTTATAGGAACACATAGTATCACTTTCTGCAATGAATAATTTAGAAAGAGATACTATGTTTACCTCTATAATATATGAAAACTCTTTCAACACCTCATCGTTACCTAATATCTTATGATACCGAAGACTATCCAGATGTCACGGAGCGGCGTCCGCGCTATTGGGAAATGTGTCACTTATCATTTCATAGTCAGTGGTAACGAGTGTTGTGCATTGCTTCAGCGTAAAACATCAAAAATCATGACCTGTAGGTGAGCGCTCAGCGGATGTATCTCGGAAGGGAAGGGACTGTGTTTCGTTCACAGACGAAAGTCGATTTGAACTTACAATTATTGTTCGTATTATAATTTTGTAAAACGAATTTTCACAATATTAACAATTATGTCATTCGATTCCTGATGTTAAAAACCCGCTATATATCAAGTCTCGACAAAATCCCTCCATAAGTTTACGAGATAGCCGATTTAAACTTACAATGAGAGTAAGATGAGCTGCATATATCTGCAACTAAAATGAAATCTTGATTACTCGTAAAAGATTAAGAAAGTGAAGATTGGAAATGTTCTTTGAAATTTTTTAAAGTGTCGGCATAAGTCACATTCCGGAACATTGTTTTGAAATGTATGAGTGTTGCAGAATAACCCGTAACCCGTAGCATCTTGGTGGTTTTCCCAAAATTCCAGCATAGTAGTCACCATAACGTGAATGAGTTCGTGAGAAAACCGGTTAAAAGTTTTAAAAAATGTATTAAAATTGGAATATCCTTAAATGCTTTCGATATAAATGAATCAGAATTTACTGCAGTTACTTGAACTGTTTTAGGTTTGCATAATGAAAAGAATTTTTGATATTGTGACAAAAGTCATAACCAGCGACATATTATTCCTTAGAAGCAATTAACACTTTTAAGTACTAAAAATATTTTTTATTCCACCGTTCAATCTTATGAATACCTGTCACTATAATCGACTCTGATCAAATACAGATAGTGTTGAGAGAGGACCAATATCTGAAAAGTGCGAATGAAATAGGTCACGTGTGTGGCATTGCAATTGAAAGGTTGCCGCACACAATCCATGCATGACTGATGAGTTACGCGAGCAATAATTCAGAATGGAAGCTCACTTGTCTCACACAAGCAGAATTGCGCATTTGACTCAGTGGATGCAAATGAAATTTCTGGGACTCGCGCAGGTAATTGATGTTTTGATCATTGTGCCACTATTCTTCACGTTCCAGCAAATTCAAGAGTGTTCAATGAACGGAATGCAAATGTAGGTTATATTTTGGTTAATTTATAGAATTTTTATACGTACATACATTCGTATATCCATACACAGGTATACAGTTTCCTACGTATGCACAAAATGTGACGGTCATGGTATGAATGATATAATGTCTTTTTCTTCATTCGTTCTTGCGCGTTGGATACGTGTATCGTGTCAAGAGGAAACGAAGAGACGTAAGAAAGTGTGATTGGTCATCCGAGAAATAAATATATATCCTGTCCTTCTTTTACGTCAGCAATTTCATTAAATTTAGCATTTGTTTTCAAGCTCTGTAAGAGGGAATAGTGTGTCACTTTCCTGATGAATCTTCAAAAGTTTTATATTCTTTCGGGTAAGAGATAGAGGGAGAATATTGGTACTGCCACAATTTTATTTATTATTGTTTTTCCTGATGTCAATCAATTATGTCTGGACTGTATCCGTTGATTACGCATGCTATACCCCAGGCAAATTTAAGTTGAAACAGGCGACTCAGCCCGCTTGCGACCAAATATATAACAGATGTGACTCCCGATGAGTTCATCACATTGGCGTATCAATTACTGCCAGTTCAGCAGGACTATTTCACCTATAGGAAATGTAAGAATCAAATAATTTAATCAAAAAACTTGTTTAACATGAATATTGTGTAACTTCACAAATGCACCAGTTTTTGTCTTATTTTAATCGGACAACTGTTGTAAAAGTAAAAGAAATATAACTATTTGACTTTATTTTAATGTAAAATAAACAAAATAAGGTTATTCGCACAAACACTCAGGAACCTCTTTTATTGTTAAATCTTAACATGTTGAATTACATGTATTGTACAATACAAAGAGAAAACTGCACTTTTACAGCAAGGTTTCGGTTCACGCTTGACATAAGTTAATGAATTAAATACTTATTGTTATTAAATTCTTTATTATTACAATTTAAAACATAATATAATACGTGTTTTCTCTTGATCCCTCTGGTCGAAACTACAAAATAAAAACGATACGACTTTAGAATATCAGGAAATTTTAATGTTTTACCAAAAAATACCAACTTTGTTAAGCTAAACAAGAAATTTGTAATGAATATTGTCTTCCATGTTGCGTCAGTATCATAAGCTCGTGAAAGCAATATGACAAGTCTTGCTTGTCACTAACAATGTCACTGCACGCTCTGTCCAAGGGCGGTTGACGCATCGCCGCATCCATCAACCCTTTGCCGTCGCGCTCCGAAGGACTTGACGTGAGAGGAGTGCACAGCAACACGAGCGCTGCGGTCGGTGAGTTCCTGAGATAATGGAGGAGCGGTGGTCTGCCGCACGGCGAGGTCACTATTACGATATCACTACCGTACATCGTGAAACGAAGTAGAATGGGGGCTAACGAGAGGAGTGATTTGAGGTAGTACTAGCGTAGGTAGAATTAAATCACAAAAATATCTTAAATCGACATAAAAAAAACCCACTAACATGTACTTATTGTTATTTAAACTTGAAAACATACCTCACCGGCCATTTAAATATAATAATTGCAATTATAATTGATGGTAAAACACATTGCGTCTTATGGAGAAAACCTTTATTGATAAAATAAGACCAACTTTTAAATCACGAAAGTGATGAAAGTATACTTTGATTTGTAGTAAATTTTCCGTAGTATTTTTCACATCACTTTTATCGATGGGTCACCGGACATCTGAGAAAGATACATTTTCCGAGGTTAGACGATTAAATCACGAAACCATTTCGCTCAGCCGTCATGTTTTTACATGCTCTTGTGCGTTTCAAACGAGACAAGGAAGTTTCTGAATATTGTTTATTCTATATTATTGATAACTGATAGAAATTAAATCACGCTTTTTCATCATTATTATTCAAATTGTTGTGTTTTATAACAACTGGAATAATAATAAAGAAAAAAATATATACATCTCCGCGATGTGACTAACGTGGAGTGCTGATCCCACCTTAATGAACAAATTAAAAAGAAAATTCCACTCAGTACTGATCAGTTATACGCTACACTGTGAGATGTATTGAGTTGCGTCATGGCTGTAGCATTAAATTGTAGGAAATTATAACAGAGGCTCATGCAAATACAGTGAGGTAATATCTAAAACTCGTCGAAGTGAGTCGGTCCACGTCCTGACGGTGGGATACAGAGAAGGCTCTCAAGTATTTATATTCTTTTACTTTCCTTTGCCCTATATTCCTAGTTTTTCATTTTTATTACTTTTATCTTCTTTCCTGGCCTTCTCTGTGTGGTGAACGCTCACCCATGTGTTTGCCGTGCATGGCGACCCGTGTCGGAGGGAATGGGAATCTTGGTGAGTTGAGGAACTACTGCGTGCATTCTTAAGATGCGCCCCAATACGCTCGCTTTGGCCTCTGCCTCTTCTAGACGGGCGATCGGAGGGCAACCCACCCCCGGCCAATCGGCTCGGACTAGGTATTCGCCAGAATTCAAGGATGAGACGGGGCGCGAACGGGGTCCTTCCCGCTGGTCGGCGGTTTTGGAGCAACCCTCCTTAAAAAACCCTGCGTGTCCCTGCTGTATCCCCCTGTCAACCCCATGGGGTGTCCCCTTGTTGTACTCCGTGGAGGGTGGGGCCAACAGAGATGAAATTTAATATCCATACACATGGAAACTACTACCACCTCAAGACCCTCTTTTGCCCTCTTCTTCTAGAAAGAGGCGATTAGTCGGTGAAAGTGGATCTACACTATTTCTTTTGTAAGAACAGCGACAGGCCGACAAAGCCTCGCTTCCTATTAATGAAGTGTGTTGAAGAGGAAAAGACTTTGAAGTCTGCTAGATCTGTCCGTCTTGTAAAAGCAATTGACGATAGCATAGGAAAGCTTCAGTCTGTCGTGCGCCAGGGGAATAATGAAATTCTGTTCGAGGTACGCACAGACAAGCAGATAGATACAATTTTGAAACTTAAGGAAATTGTTCGTCTTAAGATCAAGACATCAACACACCCTAGCTCGAACATGTGCAAAGGCGTCGTAAATCACGAAGACTTTGCACATGAGCCAGATGAAGACCTGAAGGTATTCTTTGATCCTCAAGGTGTGGTAAATGTCCACAGAATTACGAGGAAGTAGCAGGGAAAGTTAGTCACTGTTCCTGACGTTTGACAAGCCCTCTTTACCGGAATCCATATCCTGCGGATTTTTTATACCCTGGAGTGCGTCAGTATGTGCCAGTTCCTCTGCGCTGCTTCAAGTGTAGACCGGTGCAAGTCACCCTGCGAAGTGTGTGTTATTTGCGGACAGCCGTCGCGCGAGCCGTCAGCTTGCTCCTCAATGCCTCCAATTCTGCGTGATTTGTAGGGAAAGCCACCATTCAAATTCCAACAACTATCATGGAGATATATCATGAGAATGACATTCAAAATATATCATGGAGAAAGACATTCAATAGATACGCGTTACGGAAAGGGTGTCTATATCCGAGACCAGACGTCGGTGCCTTATCAAAAATCCGGTAACTATCACCAAATTCTTTGCAACAGAAGTCACCGCACCGAAACCATCTACAGTTTCTTTTAGCTGTGAGGTGGTTTTAGAGGAAATAGAAAATCTCAATATGTGTAATTCAGGTCTTCAAGCATCATTGGATGATCCTTCTGTCTTAAAAGACGAATTTCAGGGGTACAAAATCCCTATACCTACAAAGTATAAGGTATACCCTAACAAAAAACTGTATCTTTTCCACCTCAACCTCAAATTCAACTAACATTCAGCAAGCAAAACTCACGAAACAATCCCCCAGAGGACAATCTCAGGGTCGTCTATGGAGGAGAACTCGCTCCCCTCAGTCTCGCGGACCTGACGCTTTGAAGCTGGATTCCCATGTCGGATCAACTCCCTCTAGTCGCTGCCGCTCAAGGAGCAAAAATAGTGGACTTGTTATGTCCGCGATGATCATTCCAGCAGTGATTACGGGGACTATCCTGGGGAGGAGACCACAGCAGGTTCTGACTTTAAAGTCGTCCACAGAAAGCAATTCAAACATAGAAGAAAGAGCAGATAAACTTCAAAACTTGGCTCTTCTTTCCTGGAATCTGAATGACATTCATGTCAGTTCAGATGACGTAAAGCTCTTACCGTCTCGTCATTCTCCTCAAATACTATGTCTTCAAGAAACACATCTCTTACTTAAACACTCTTTTTACCCTCGTGGTTATAACTCTTATAGGGCGGACTTAGAAAACGACCTACGGGCACACGGTGGCGTCGCTGTGCTCGTAGACGCTTCAGTCTATACCAAAGAAGTCTGTATATGAAGCGTCTTTCAGACCGTATGTATGAGGGTGAGCCTTCCATTCCTTACATTTACGGTATGTAATATATGTATCCCCCCGGGCAGACATTCGCGAAGAAAGATCTTGCCGATCTGATGAACCAGTTACTTTCCCCATTTCTTATCGTCGGGGATTTAAATGCCCATAATTCGATGTGGGGTTCTTCACACAACTACCCAAAAGGGTGATATAATTGAAAATCTGTTAGATACCCGAAAAATAGCGCTCCTTAACACGGGCCATTCCACCTACTTCTATCTTTTTCGGTGCTGCACTTAGCCATCAGCAGTTCCTTTCTTTCCCCAATCCTAGACTGGACAGTTCTTGACGATATGTATGGGAGTGACCACTACCCGAGTCTTATACATTTCAACGACTTTTGACCCTCGTTTTCGCGCCCCTGTAAGTGGATATTGAAAAAAACGGACTGTGCTGTGTTTAAACGCAACATCAATCGTTGCGATGAGTCTTTTGCCGATGAGGATGCTATAGCATCCCATTTCACCAATGCAGTTCTCAAAACCGCCGATGTTGCTATCCGTAAATCATCATGCAATCCGAGGCATTGTCCTGCTCCATGGTGGATTTCGGATTGCGCAAAGGCGGTCAGCTAGAAAAAAAATCTTAAACCTCACTCTCTTTGCCATAGCCATAAATAGTATTGCGTCAATGGTTAGAGAACCTGTAAATGCGTCTCTCTTCGTTGACGACTTCATCATCTATTGTTCGTGTAGTAGCATCTCTGTCATCGACGGGCAACTGCAATTGTTTTTAAACTGTTTACATGAGTGAAGCATGTCTACCAGCTTTAGCTTTTCTTTATTCAAGTCATGCTGTATGCATTTCTGTACAATATACAATCTTAATAATGATCCAGATCTTTTTCCTGGGGACCAAAGATTTCCTTTCGTTGACTGCGCAAAATTCCTGGGTCTCACATTCGACCACACACTTACTTGGCGCAATCACATCCGAAAACTACAATCCCATTATAATTCTTCCCTAAACCTCCTCCGCTGCTTAAGCACATCATCATGGGGCGCAGACTACACATGTCTTCTTCGTCTGTATTGATGTCTCGTTCGGTCTGCATTAGATTATGGCAGTATTGTATACACCTCCGCTTCACCGTCGACACCCAGGACCCGTAACAGTATCCATCATGCAGTAGTCCGCATTGCAACAGGTGATTTCCGCCCTAGTCGTATAGAATGCTTACTAGTAAACGCTGGCGAACCATGTCTTAACAAGAGACGTGATAATCTAGTTACGGAGTGAAACTGATGGGGGTTTCAAATCACCTTACTCGGCAACACATACATTCTTCGAAATTTATTTCATCTTACGCTGCAAGACGTTCGTTACTCCGCAAAGCGCGTGTCCATTTTAAACAACTGCTAGAGTAAAAAGTCCTAACACAACTTCCTCCAATGAAATACCCACACTCTCTTACACCACCTTGGTCACTCATGCAACCAACCAGCGACTTTCGGCTGTCTAAACTTTTAAGGAAAAACACTCCTGTTGCTGTGTACCAACAGCACTTCGCTGAGCTAAACAACCTCTATTTGTATCATATATTTATATACACTCATGGCTCAGTAATTAATAATTCCGTTGGTGCTACTTTCCACTGCTATAGTGTCACCCGTTCTTTTCGCCTCCACTCCTTTTGCAGCGTGTACACTGCTGAGAAATTTGCAATCCTTGAGGCGCTGAAGTTCATTCAGCTTTATTCAATACGACGTGTGGTTCTCTGCATTGACTCTATTAGTGCTCTGTGATCAGTGTCTTCTCTGTACACTTCTGACACCCTTACGCTGACAATTCAGAATCTAATCCACTATCTAGTAGTTGAAAATTTTGAAATAGTCCTTTGTTGGGTTCCTGGGCACGTGGGTATAATGGGTAATGAAGAAGCTGATGAAGCAACGAAGCGGGGAACACAGAGGGCAGAGTTTGACCTTTTATCTTTTCCTACGTCAGATTCAAAAGTTACTATAAGATCGTCTCTTATTGGGACATGGGAAGCCGAATGGCAAAGTCGCGCCTTCAAGCTGTGGAAAGTAAAAGACTCCGTTAAGACCTGGGTGTCATCATCCCGTACGAACAGACGTGAAGAAGTAATCCTTACACGTCTTCGTATTGGCTACCGCTATCTTACCCATGGTCATCTCTTACGCGGTGAACCTCTCTCCATCTGTGAGACTTGCAACACAACACTTACCGTGGAACACTTTCTTCTGGAGTGTCTCAAATATAGTACCAGCTGACGGCGACACAGTCTACGGAACAGTTTGAACGTTATGCTTGGGCAAAATGAACCGATTTTGATACATATTTTTAGATTCCTTCAGGAATGTGGCCTCTGGAACAGTATCTGATCTTTCTCCATATGCCATTACTCAAATCCATAATTGAAACGAGGTTCCTCCCATAAGTTCTCCGGAGGGTTTGGATTTAAATATCTTTTTTCTCCTTTCCTTTGAATTTACTTTTTTCTTCTCTTTCCCTAAATTTCCCCTTTTCTTTGTTTTCGGTTTTAATAATATTTTCAGAATCATTTGTTTCTTTTTTTATGTTTGGATATATTGCAATACTGGAGGGTTTTTAGTGGGTATGGTTGAGTTATTCGGTGAGTCCCACACGCGGGGATAATCATTTTGGCTCTCTTTAGTGCGTAACTGCATTTTCCCAACGTGTAAAAATTTTAGGGCTCTAATGACCTCGATGTCGGTGAGCCGTAAAGACCACAAAAAAATCTGAAACACATCTCTTTAAAATTAACTGAAATTGATGCTTCTCGAACAAGCGAAGCTTCGACGGGCCCATTTTACATTCTTTTGCATCCTTGATAAGGTGGTCGAAAAACAAATGGTCATCTAATTTTCTCGTACATGTTGCGGAAATATTGAATATGGCAAATTTGAAAATTTTAATTGTTTAAATGTTACTTATATATTACAATCAAAATGTTAAAAAAAGAGTGTGGATTGGATGAAAGACTTGGAAAATGTGTTACTATTATTCCCTTCTCGGAGTTGAACATTTAATGAATTCAAGTTTTGTTTGTACGGTATAAATTAACACATTTCATGAATTCACGCTTTATACGTACAATATAAATTAAAACCATCTTCAGTTCTTGCCCTTCGTTGTATATACTACTGGAGGGAATATTGATGTAAGGTCGACTCTTCAGTTAAACAGCACATTCATACATGCTGACGTTTCTTTTTCTTGTAGTATTTTTAAATGGGAAATAAGCGTGCTATTGAAGCTTATCTACATGGGGCTATAGGTTGGAGATAAGTGGTAAGGGTTATAGAAGGTAGGTCTGTTAGCTGGGTATACCAACAATTTGACCCACATGGAGGTGATGGGAGGAGTGGTTCGTAATATTAAGAGTAAGTGATACTAGGAGCAGTGGGAGGTGAATAAAAGGAGGAGGTTCGCTTTTCCATTATCACAGTTATATAACCTGGGACACTGAAGTAAAAACCTACAATTTTTTTCTGACTCCTTCTGAAATTGAACCGGGAACGAATCAGCCGCGAGATAGCATGTTAACTCTGAAATACCGGAGGGACGAAAGGGCTACTAGAACTACTAGAAGAACTACTGCAGAAGTTATTAAATAATAGTGTGTCAAAACGTCGGTAAGTATGAATACGTATTTTGATGGAAGAAGTGACCTTACTCTAATAATTTTTCCAGCTGTTTACATTCAACGACATGAACTGAAGATGGTGTAAATTTATATTGTATATATAAAGCGTAAATTCTTTAAATGTGAACTACAAGAAAAGAAGAATTGTAGCACATCTCCACGTCTTTCATCGAATCTTCTCTTTTAATTAACATTTTGCTTGCGATATGTAAGTAAAATTTTCAATACTTAAATTATCAAATTTGCCACATTAAATGACATACGCACTATATTTACGAGGAACGTGGGCTTTTCTTTCTTGCCCACGTTATCAAGATTAAACAAAATGTGAGGAGTCCCATCAAAGCTTAATTTGTATTATTAATTTCAATTAATTTTAAGGAGATGAGTCTCGATGTATTTGCATGAGCCTGTGTTATAAATTTCTCTAATTTATACTACTACCATGACACTACTCAATAGATCTCTGTTCAGTGTATTCTTTAGCATTAATACCTTTATTAGATCTGTACTGAGTGAAATGTTCTTTTTCTTTCGTTCATTTAAAGAAATAGATGCGATTTTATTTTTGTCGCTTATGATGATATAAAGTACCTAATATAATATTTAATTCATATTAAGCATAATAAAGTTGCGACAGTATTTATACATTCTAAAAACATTTTATTTCTGCCAAAAATTGTAATATATTTTTTCTTTGTCTTTTTCTTCTCGCACAATTACATAGTTTCAAATTTAATGTCAAATTTAACTAAAGGCAATGTTACATAGAAGCTTCATTACAGTGTTGATAAGAAATCGTCTTTTCCACAAAATAGTAACATTGAATCAAATAACGAACCCTGCAGTTTCGAGAACGAACCGCAACCTGCGCTACAATCTTCCTCATTGCTAGCAATTGAATGACAAGAGTTCAGAGATGTCCCACTATTGACTCCCTGCGTATCCCTGTATTACGAAAGGCGGTTTGCGCATCCTCTCATTCAGCCCTGAGTCGCTCTTGACGGATCGAACGAATGGTCATTGGCTTCGTGTAATGACGGGATTACGACGACGACACGGCTTC
The DNA here is from genome assembly GCA_002313205.1 of Laupala kohalensis. NCBI lineage: Eukaryota > Metazoa > Arthropoda > Insecta > Orthoptera > Trigonidiidae > Laupala > Laupala kohalensis. Next base: position 1,341,359 of record NNCF01126124.1, read on the forward strand.
TGTGACAAGTGTGTCCTACGCTCCGTCATCCACGACGCCAAAGAGCGCAAGTGGAGTATTGCATTGGAATCCCAACGCCACATCGCTACGCGACAGAACTGACATATAACTTACATCCAGGTCCCCCTCTCCCATGTCAAAGGTTTGTCACGAGTTTCAGCGCTCCTGCAACCGACTGTCCCAACTACTCAGATCAACAAGCAGTCGCTAGGCGCTTGGAGGTTCCCTGTCTACTCCCCCTCCACCACTACTCTACTACCACACACTACCCCCTGCACCCCCACAACTTCTAATGCTACCTCCTTTCATAGGACATTTCATTGAAAATCTTTTCCTCGTAAAAGTTAAGATTGGTCAATAGACATAATGCATTACACAAGTATTTACTATACTTTAGACAGTGAAAACGGGACATGATTGACAGGAAATATATACAAAAATACATAATTGCTAAATTTCAGTTTATACATAATAAATAAAAAATTAATATTACATGACTTATGAGTGGTCATATGAATGGAAATGTAAAATCCTGTACACAAAATACTTGCAAAAAGCAACTCATTTGTGAACAACCACTAACACGGAACTAATAATTAATTAATTAATAATTGAGCTGGATAAAGGAAAGGTCACATAAGAAACAGAGTAAATCCATAAATGTGATTCAATTTTATCAAACTTGTGGGGTAATGTGAAAAAACTCCTACCTCCTCAACTGGATGCGTAGAAAGCACTCAATGAAACAACAGGATTGTTTTAGCGGTACACTACTGATAACATAAAAGGGCCCATTTATTTTCTAAGTCCCACACTCTGACCAGTTTTGGATCTGTTAGGTTTGTAACGGATCTCTCCTCTTGCTTTCACTTCGAGAGGGGAAGTTTCGTTCGACCAATCATAGGTCTATTTGAAACGGCGCCTATATTTAGAAGACATCGAGCGGCGGGTAAATCGTAACGAGATAAAATGTTTAATTACACCGCTATTAAACAAATATTTTGTATTTTTTTATTATACACATTTTGGACTTCTATAAAAAAAATATTCTGTATATTCTTGACTTCAATAAACTTTACCATTCTCTATATTTAAACGACATCTCGAGATTCGTTGTCTCGAGAGGTCTTCATAGGCAATGTAAGAGATATTAGACTTTCTATAATAAATAATAATAAATTTATTGTCAAAAAATAGTACAAACTGCATATAACCATGTGGAAGACAATAAACTAATTTACTCTCCGGAAGCAAGCAAGGGACCATCCCATCAATTCCAATCACGGACCCTAAGGCAGAGGCGGATTCAAAAATTACAGCAAAAATTCCTAGATAAGATAAAAAGTTAGCTGCGAGTTATAATACTAATAGAATGTCAATATGTTTGTAATTTTAAGCAAAAAATTACATGTAAGTTATTATCGAACTATAGATTATTCTGAGTATAGTGCTTAAAAATTGAAATAACACTAAATTCACGATTTATTGTTACAATAGACCCGCCCCTAGACAAAGCCTAGAGAACCTGTATGATAAATCCGCCTCTACCCGAATGAAAACCGGAGAAAAACCCGGGCCAGGATGGGGCTACAGAATTTATGTACACAAACGTGCCAATGTTGAGTACACATAAAACTAAATTAATATGAGCCATNACGGACCCTAAGGCAGAGGCGGATTCAAAAAAAAAAAAAAAATTCAGCATAAGTTCCTAAATAAGACAAAAACTTAGCTGCGAGTTATAATACTAATAGAATGTCAATATGTTTGTAATTTTTTTTCAAGTTATTATAGAACTATAGATTATTCTGAGTATAGTGTTTAAAAGTCATAAGAGTTAAAAAACACTAAATTCACAATTTTATTGTTACAATAAACATGCCCCTAGACAAAGCCTAGAGAACCTGTATAAGAAATCCGCCTCTACCAGGGAAAAACGGAGAAAAACCCGGGACAGGATAGGGCTACAGAATTAATGTACACAACCGTGCCAAAGTTGAGTACACATAAAACTAAATTAATATGAGCCATACGGCAAAACAATCATGCAAGAAAATAGTTTTTGAAATTTTTATAAGTTATTTAAAAAGTGCTACAGCAATGGCAGTAAAGTACAAGACGAATTTAACTTTTATTAAAATTAATTGTCACCAGAAAAAATTATTGCGGTTTGGCCAATTATTTATTTGTCACTTTGCCAACTTTTCGGTAACGAACGTTACCTTCATCAGGGTCATACAACACAGAATGTTTAGAGATATTTCAACATTCATAATGAAACTTATAAATACTATCCACTTCTTCAAATATGACAGTTATTTATTAAGTTTATTTACTCAAGAAAATATTGGTGTAAATCAATGAGATCACTGGCTAGATTTTCCATAAGTCTCAACAATGTTGTTTCTTTTTCATTCTTGCCCCGTGGGCTTCTTGTTGTTACTTGCGCTCGCATTTTGAATGAACAAATTCAGGTCATCATTGCAACACCTGGACACATTACAAGAATACAATATCATTCAGCATACATATTTTTATACGTGTATTAAGCAAAGATAATTATTGTGAAAACCATTTCAAACATCGTGACTTAATTCATCAATCATCACTGAAATAAGTGGATAACAAATTAATACGAGAAAGATAATTTGACCTACCGTGGAAGTCCTTGGGTGAGAAATGTACAGAACACTCTCTTCAATGAAAAGTAATCTGAACAATCTGATCGATAATCTAATTCACTTTTTGTAACCTAAAAGAGAGTTTAACTTATATTAATATACAAAAACATAAACTGTTAATTTGGCCAAGCTATCAATGTGTACCCACATATTTAGCATCAATTACTTAACACGTGAAATTAGTTAATACTTAAAAACTATTATTACTAACCCATTTTCGAATGCAAAAGCATTAATTTCCTGAGCGCCGCCAGTACTGTTGTACAGTAAAGAGGTGTTGTCCATACGACATTCTGATATTACTTAAAGAACTAACACCACAGCTTTCGTTTAGCACACAGAATACACAGATACCAAAAATACAAGCCAAAAACCGATTTATGTTACATAGCAAATTGCATGTTACGCACTACAATGTTTAAAATAATTCAATTTCGATAATTCGACTTCAAACTTCTGTTTGCTTCACAGTGGTTCGACTTCACTTCAAGCGAACTAGCCAATAGGAGCTGAGTGACAACTAACCGAATACGAATCCGCTGCCACCTATTGTGCATAATCTCAAACATAACAGGTAGTGCTGTCGAGTCCCGCCTTACCCAGTGACTTCAATCTTCTGACACTTGCTCCCTATCCAGTTTCCATAACCTGGAGCTGACGCTCTATCTGTGCGCTCGTGCAGGTTGCCACTAGAGTCTTTATACAAGAGAGAAACGACATGGGCGTTGCCCTATCTGATTGAGTCTGCTGAAATGCATCTCACCAATATGGCGGGAACTGTCAGGTGATAGCCATTTATGTCCCCTTGCAGTAAGACATGACCACACTTCACATTCCATGAGAAACCAAAATAAACCAAAATAAAGGACGGCCATTTTGTTCCCCCATGTGTGCCTATTAGATGATGATGCGCGCTCAGAAGATCCGCTAAATCTACTCGATTATCCTCGGAATTTTGTTCGAGTTGTCGTCTCCCTATATATTAAGGATTCTCCCCTGTTAATGGCAGAGTGAAAAATAATAAAATAAAATGAAAAATATATATTAAGACTATTTGGTACTAACCTAACCACAGATATTTTTGAGACGTTTTTTTGACCGCTTATTGGTTATGCGGAATAAAATATGCTTAACCTGGCATTTAAGAGGACTACTTTCTATACAAGTGCGAGCTAAGACATTTGTCCTTTTTATTCCGATAGAGAGACTATGTTTTGAGAAAAGTAACCCTTCATCGCTTCTCATCCAAAGGCTCCTAGTCCACGCCATGGATGAAACGTCGGTACTGTATGCCTGTGAAAGTTGATACCTGGAAGGTCTGTGACCGGGTAATGGACATGAAACGAAGGAAAGGTTTAAATAGAAGATTAATAGGCCCCAGAGGAGATATTGCAGAAGGATGATTCTTACAAAATATTTTTTTTTAAATTTGGACGGAGCACTGTATTGTAGGGTTTACTACCTAACACATTTTGTACGGGGTACTTTTCCATTTTGTGTTACATCTGAAAGTAACATTTCCATTAAAATTTCAAATTTATGAAATAACCATGGACTTCAAAAAGTTTATCGAAGTTGTTGATATGTTTTATCATTGGATTCTACGTTCAATATGCGACCATCTGCACATATATGTTATTGATATTATCCAGATCACTGGTTCATTGTATCAAAATATTTGCCCTCTCGAAACTTTTCATTACATTACAAATAATTTCAAATTGTTGTTATTCAAATTATGCATGGAAATAGACAAAATTTTAATAGACTTATTCGAAGACCAGTGATTTTTGTGATATAATGAAAATAAAAAAATAATCGATATTTTTCAAGTAACCATATTACTTGATATTGTCCTCATTTTGTTAATATGTATTCTATTTAACGCTTTTGACATAGCTCTACTTTCTTACATATCATTTCTAAAATCTTGTTATTGATTTCATCTCGTCAACCAATTATCATAAAATTGCGTAGGCTATTTCATTTTGAATGACAATGTGAAACACTGTATTGTGAAAAAAAAATTTAACCCCTTTTCACTTGAAAAAACGAAACTACTTTTCTGCGACAAGTTTTCTTAGAGTATTCATGCTTACTGTACAATTCTTCGTCTCTTTTCAATAATTCATCTCTTCACTGACCTCGTTACACCTGCTTCTATTTTGGGGAATTCCGCAAACGTAAGACGTGATAGGGGAATTGTGGAATATTACCATTAAGTAGTATTCCACAGTTCAATCCCTACGGCAAAATAGATCATTCATATCATCCCAGAGTGTTCTCTTAACCCTTACTTAAGGCGCGTTTACTCTATAAAACAAAGTGTTTTACAACTTTTGCTACATGTAGCAAAATATAATATAAATTTAGTTTCAGTAAATTTAGTTTCAAAGATTGAGTTTCAGTAAATGTTTCCCTACACCATGAAAAATAATTGTTTTATATGACTCGCGTGGCTTAGACGTCCTTAGAGAGTTTTTTTTCCTTACAGAGAACTTATTTTAAGCCAATAAACGGGTTACTTTCTTTCTAATTTCAGAGGCAATGGGGCATTTTCTAATTACTACCGTTTTCCGCTTCTTCAATCTCGACATGGAAAATCGAAATGAACAAATCGAGTTTCCACGCTTTTCTAATGCCACGTGAAGTACCTTGTCTTTCATAAGATTATTTTTCCAAATAACAATTGTTGAAATCGAATTAAATAAAATAAGAAATATAATTTGTAAGCTAGCACGTGTGCATCAAGAAGACGAAACTCCGCTTCGCCGACACTGTTTTGCATCGTCGTTTAATTAACCCTCATATACATTATTGTAAAACATTCATGAAATGTTTTGTAGCAATAAAAATATATCATTTCATTAGCTACAATATTCCCACAATACAAATTACCTGAAAAAAAAAATTAAAGATCTGGAGCGTAACCCATTTTTAGTATTATGTTTTACAAAATATTTTCCCAAACATTGTTACATAGTTATAAAACAAGTATAGTTAACATTGTATTGTAGACATTTTCATAACTTTTATGATAACCTTTTATTTATTGCGATCCTATCGCTACATCTGAAAATTGTAAGTACATACAAAAAAATCAATTCATTTTCTAAAAATTGCACGTTTTGATACTCGGGCTGTAAGTGAAATCGAAATGAACTGCTCAGAAAGTCTTTTATTCCTAACGTAATAAAGTCCAATTCTCAAGTTTGGTTTCGATTGTCTGCTTTCTTGTGCGTTATGGATGGGACAAAAACACACGTTATGTCCGAAACCCGAATTCAGTAGTTGGCCAAAAGATACGACTGAGTTAGGTTCGGAAGATACGATTTGTCAGAACTAATTTCGGACGTTTTCAAAATTACCTGTACTAGTTTTGGACAGTAAGCTGTTGCCAAAGCTAGTGTTTGTCCTTTAGCAGACCAAAACTATGGGTGATGATGTCATTACAACCAGAGGTGTATCTAGACCGTACGCAAGGAGGGGTGGTGGGGTTAATCGGGGAGGGATCAGGGGGGCATTTCTGTTTGAAAATCATGGTTTTACAACAAAAATTTTACAAATATCATCTTCTAAATAAAATATGTCAACTGAAATAAATATTCAACAATGAACAATACTAAGTAGAAGTGAATTTATTAACTGTTTAAAATGACAAAATATACCTTCATCTGTTAAGAATTCAGGAATTCAGGTCCAATTGGGGGAAGGGGGGTCTTCTTTCCTGACCTTCTCTGTGTGCTGAACGCTCACCCATTTGTATGCCGTGCATGGCGAATTCTTGGTGAAACTGAGGATTTACACAGTATCTTTTGTAAGGATAGCGACAGGCACACAAATCCACGCTTCCTATTAATGAAGTGTTTCGAAGAGGGAAAGACTTTTAAGTCTATTAGCTCTGTACGTCTTTCGAAAGCAATTCATGATAGCATAGGAAAGCTGCAGTCTGTGGTGCGTCAGCGGAATGATGAAATTCTGTTGGAGGTACGCACAGAAAAGCAGATAGATACAATTTTGAAACTTAAGGAAACTGTTGGTCTTAAAATCAAATCCTTAACACATTCTGTCCTGAACATGTGCAAGGCGTTGTGAACCATGAAGACATCGTACATGAATCAGATGAAGATCTGAAGGCATTCTTTAAGCCTCAAGGCGTGGTAAATATTCACAGAATTCAGAGGAAAGTACTTGGATAGTTCGCCCCCACCTCCACACTCGTTCTGACGTTCGAAAAGCCCTCTCTACCGGAAAGTACATCCTGCAGTTTTTAAGCCCTGCGTTTGCGCCAGTGTGTACCGAATACTCTGCGCTGCTTTAAGTGCCAGAGACTCGGTCACACAGTAGACCAGTTCAAGTCGCCATGCGAAGTGTGTGTTATTTGCCGAAAACTGGCGCATGAGTCGTCACCTTGCTCGTCCCCTCCGTGTTGTATAAATTGCAATTCAAACACGTGCGCAAAATTTATCATGGAGAAAGACATCCAAAAGGATCCGCGTTACGGAAAGGATGTCATTTCCCCGAGGTCAGGCGTCGGTACCTCATAAAAAATTCGATGAATATCTCGAAATCGTTTGGAAGAGCGGTCACCTCACCGACACCATCTACAGTTTCTTTTCGCTGTCAGGTGGTTTTGGAGGAAATGAAGAAACCCAAGATGTGTACTTCCGGTGTTTAGGCATCATTGGATGTTCCTTCTGACTTAAAAGACGAATTTCTGGAGTGCAAAATCCTTATACCTACAAAGTATAAGGTATCACCCAAACGAAAATATGTATCTACTTCAGTCTCTACCTCTACTTCTACTACAACTCAGAAAGCGACGTTCGCGAATAAACAACCCCCCCGAAGACAAACTCGGGGTTCCCCGGAGGAGAACTCGCTCTCCTTAGTTCCGAAAAACTGACGTTTTAATATCAGATTCCTATGCTAGATCGTAGTCGCCGATGCTGAAGAAGCAGAAATAGTGGACTTATTATGTCATTCCAACAGTGACTACGTGGACACTCCAGGGGAGGGGAGCACAGCAGGTTCTGACTTTAATGTCGTCCACAGAAAAAAAATTCAAACATCGAAGAAAGAGCAGATAAACTCCAGATTATGGCTCTTCCTTCCTGGAATCTGAACGGCATTCATGTCCTTCAAATGACCTCAAGCTCTGTCTCGTCGTTCTCCTCAAATAGTATGTATTCAGGAAACACATCTCTTATCTAAACACTCTTTTTACCCTCGTGGTTATAACTCTTATAGGGTGAACTTAAAAGACGACCTATAGGCACATGACGGCGTCGCTGTGCTCGTAGACGCTTCAGTCTATGCCAAAGAAGTCTCTATATGAAGCGTCTTTCGAACCGTATGTATGAGGGTGAGCCTTCCATTCCTTACATTTTCGGCATGTAATATTTATACTCCTCCTAGGCAGTCATTCACGAAGAAGGATCTTGCTGATCTGATGGACCAGTTGCCTTCCCCATTTATCATTGATGGGGACTTCAATGCCCATAATTCGATATGAGGCTCTTCACACAACTGCCCAAAGGGTGGTATAATTGAAAAACGTATAGATAGACGGGATATAGCGCTTCTCAACACGGGCCGCTCCACACACTTCTGTACAGCCTCCCGATCTTTCTCGTAACTTTATTTAGTTATCTGCAGTTCCTCTCTTTCCCCAACCTTATACTGGATAGTTCTTGACGATCTGTATGGAAGTGACCACTACCTGATTCTTGCACACATGAACGTATTTTGCCCCTCTCAATGTATATTGCAAAAAGCAGACACGGATGTGTTTAAACGCAACATCAATCTTTGCGATGAGTCTTTTGCCGATGAGGATGTTATAGCATCCCATTTCACCTACGCGGTTCTCGAAGCCGCCGATGTTACCATCCCTAAATCAACATGCAATCCAAAACATTGTCCAGTTCCGTGGTGGAATTCGAATTGCGCAAAGGCGGTCAGCGCTAGAAAGAAAGCTTTAGCGCGACTTAATAAGTATCTCACTGTTGAAAATCTTATTTAGTTAAAAGGTACAGAACCAGAGCAAAACGGAAGTACAATTGAAGTACACGTATGTGGTGGTGAGGAATTGACTTTTAAATAACTGAACTCATGTAGATGAAATACGGCATAGAGGAAACTAGGAACACAGATGACCATAGGATATTACTACACCGTCATAAATTAAACATTTTGTTGTCCTAATATAATCACCAAGCCATCAATGTAAAATTTATTGGTAGAATAAAAAATGACATTGCAGATTTACCTGCTTTGACAAGGAAATCGTAATATTTCGTAATATTGTTATTACAGAATTAGCAGTGCAAGAGAAGGTATGAGAGGAAAGTCTGAAGACCACGTGAAAGTCGATGAACCAATGCCTACCTTGAGAGATTGCAGACTCTTCTTCACACTGTAGACACGTGGGCATTTTACTCATGTCAGCAAAATATTTGTAAGTTTATATTCGCATGCTGTCACTTAAATGAGCCGAATCGTAGAACCTGCACTAATATATATGCCAATTATGACGGACACAGGGCTGGATATCTAACTTTTGGTTGAAAGAACAATGCCTTGTATTGGCTTTTCCATGAGTTAGAGTAGTTTTATGTGGGTGTCGGGGCATGCCGTTTAGAACGCTTGGAGCTACGCTTGGCCACCCATCAGCAGACCTGTGACAGCACCACGTTTCCACTTCATTGGTGCAAAAGCGCGGTGTTCCTATTCGTCTGTTGCGGGTGGAGACCTAGCATAGATGGCATGCCATAGCACCCACACAAATGGTGCCCTAACTTCCAGAAAAGCTAACTTCAGGTGCTTTCCTTCCAACCAAGGTTAGAGATCAAGCCCTCTGTCCGTCACAGTTGGCATATCAATTAACGCAGGTTTTAGACTGGTTTAGACAGCAGCACCCAGACGTAAACTCACGAAGATTCTGCTGACACGAGTGAAACACTCACGTGTCTACAGCGAGAGGAAGAACTGGCAATTTCGTAATGCTGTCATTGAATTCTCCTTCATTCCTTTTCTTTTGCTGCGACTACTGTAAGTTCTGGTTATACGTCACGCCACGCAGTATATTATTACAGTGTTGTTGCTGCACAGTAAAATATGATTGATAGGTTCAGTGGTGCATAAATTTGAACGTTTCAGTACAAAAATAAAATATCTAAACATTCATGGGCAAATTATAAGTCGCTAGTATTCAGCTTGTTCATCTATATTTTAACGAATACGATATTTATATTATAGTAATCGTTGAAACCACTGTGAACAGGTTGCTTAAAGCTATACCTAGAGAAGTACCACGCCTCTATTCTGTTGTTTGTTTGCTTTTCATTTCTCAAAATTTCATTCTGGGTATGATTTACTATTTTCATCACTTCACCTTCTGAGAAACTTTATTACCTTCCTCAACAATTTATGTTTCCACCATCGCGTCGTATATCTGCCTTCCATTCACCTCGTGCCCACAGAATTTCATCGTCGTGATGTTCTGAGAGGTGTTCCGATTCTTTCCTTAATACACCAATGTGAGATGGCAATCCGAGTCTCCCTGTCCTTTCATTCTTTCGACACAAGGAAGATAACATTCTACGTAGTTCCATTGACCCTCACTGAACGTGACTCACACATTGACTGAATTGCATTAAACGTAGTACAAATATATGTAAAAATGTATAAGTGCGTTAGAGTGCATTGTTAGCTCCAGCCGGGATGGCACACCCTCGTTCCGACACGGTACTTCAATGTGGAGGTGTGTCCGCCGTACGTGTCTCTCTAAATTTCTCCTTAAAATTGAAGTTTAATACAATTCGAGAGTACTTGCTGGTAACCGTTTTTCTGCCTGCTGCCAGAACTAGAGTTCATTGACTTCTTTCTGACTTCAAGAATATTCCGTAATACGAATTAAAAACACGAAACAATTGGACCTCAAGATATTTCAATATTGATACTAAATTACATAATGAAAGTCTTACGACCTTTTATGGGCGAATAATATTTACAATTTGAGAAAAGAGCTCACAAAGTTTCAACTTAGTTTAAAGTCACCGTTAGATGACAATAAACATAACAACAGACAATTGAACATGATATTAAACATAAATATAGATACAAAATATGTTTACAAAACAGCAGAAACTTCACAAACATATTATAATATTGTATTATATATTCCAGATAGCTTTTCAGTGTCTGTAAGTAAATTCAAACTACCGTGTGTATATTTTATGAATATCGCTTCTGGTATACAACAATTGCAATAATTAACTTCTTTGTCCAAAATTAATGTCCAAAATTTTCCCAATCCATCAAGTGATCATTATTAATGCAATGTGAGGCAACTACACTTCGTTCAACTGATTTTAAAATTCATTTGTGCTCCTGGATTCTAATTCTTAGCCCTCTCTTTATTTGGCCTGCGTAGTAATCTTTGCATTTTATATTGTATACGTCGTTGTTAGCATTCACGTGATCTTTATTATCTTTCCCTTTCTTTATCATATTATTTCTTTTATTTCTAAACGTTGAAATCAATTTCATTTTCTTATACTTTGGTAATCTATGAAGTGATGAAGTTGTTATAAGGAACACAACATAAATCATATTATGTTGTGGAGGTTGCGTTAGTTGTTGTCTGTTTTGAAGGTTGTACAATCTTTTCTTAATATTATTATTAACAAATTTCATGGGATCGTAGTTAGCTAAATGTATGTCACGCACTACTTGTAAATTGTCCTTCCGATGTTTTTATCCGCAAGTACTATAGCTTTACCTTTTAAGTTATAAATCATAGCTCTCTTTTGTGTTAAAGTATTCTCTGAGTAAAAATTTAACACACGACCTGAATAAGTGTCCTTCCTATACCAATTAGAAGATAGTTTAGTGACATCAAGATTAATTAATACACGAAGAAAATTTAAATTATGATTATTTTCGATTTCTAATGTGAATTTGTGAAGTTGAAAAATTGCGAGCTGTTTTCACGATATGTAAATATTATTCGTCCAATTCGTCCAAGTCGTAAGTCTTTCATTATTTACTTAACTGGATTAAGTAATGGGCGTTAAGTATAGTAGAATTGATGTTAATAACACGACATTTAATTAAACTCATCACCACTTGAGTGACTCGTTACGTACACTTTTTAAAAATAAAATACTTTCATAAATAAAATACAATTTTATTTAATTTCTTTATTAAAAATGTCCGTAGCGTTCAAAAGTTCACAAAAAGATAGCAGATTTATTAGACCTAAGTAAGCATTTCTGATACGTTTTTATAAGATAATTTATTTTCTACGACATTTTTTTCTACGGATTTTTGACTGAGATAAACTGAAGTGCAGAATTTGAATTGATCCGCAACTTCATATGAAACAATGGGCTTCTCTATGTTGTCTCATTGGTTACTTCCAAAAGACGACTGGTCTTGTCAAAGTCTCAGCTCAATATCACCTGGGAATAAGGCCGTCACTCTTCACAATGATGTCCGTGCTGGGAGTCACAGAATCGGGCACCGTTGATATAAATTGAGCATTGCGACAATTTCAAATTGCCAGGTGGCATAGCTCAGCTCCGAGTGCCGAATAAATTACTTTCACGCTTCCAACCATCCACGTAAAGCTCACAACCACAACACGTGTGACGGGGAGTCAGAGAATTCTTGGACGTCGTATACGCCTCAGATTTTTATGAATTGGCCTACATTGTCATCTGCTTTAATGCATGCAGAATGTAAATTTCGCAGTTTTAATTGCTTGCAATTGTTTCCATTGCGGGCGCTGCGTACGCAACCTTTCGAGTTACATCCGCATTACATACCAAATAAGTATTTGTTCATCCTGCGTTACCGTTTTCGTCCAAGGAATGTTCTAGTTCATATTGACTAAGTTACGCCTGGAAGATTCTTTATCTAAATCTTTCGATACTTTCATTCATTTATAGACTAATTTTTAATTATTTCTGTTATTTACTTCTCGGATTAAAGGTTCCGCAATGTATTTTGTTTTTGCAACTTCAAATGAGAATTCATCGAGCATAACTGCTGAGCACATCGTTCTAAGGTGCTCTTCTCTTTATCGGGAATAAAATACTGGATTCATGGAATTTGAAAGTAACCATTCTTTTGTTTGTCATGCTGCCTCTATGGAATATGTTAACATCATCAAGCTCAGATCTACAGAATTTTTCTACTATATATTAATTTGTCTTCCTCAGGAATCGGTGTTATTCCGTCTAGTAATGGACATAAGCGACTGAATAATTGATTGAAGAGCGTGTTACTTTGTGATAGTACATTCTTATGAATAATAAAAACACATTATTTTGTTTTCTAACACTCATAAATTTTTCACAAAAATTACTACTTCAGTTTCGGAGTGATGTTACATTTTCATACCAGGACTACGAATGATCCCACAACACTTCCACATGACCTGATCAAAGCATTGAGACACCTGTATGGGTGGCACAATGCATAATGTCTGGATTCAGGAGTTGAGGGACAGGGTTTGAATCTGAGTCTTATCCGTCCGATGTTATCACCGCATTTCTCCATCATTGTTGTGGATTTCTTTTTATGTCATCTCGTTTATGCAATTCCGTGTTATGTACAAAACAAAATAAATTATGAGAATTAAAGAAAACAACGTTAGATTGTCCAATTCCAAAGAAATATAAAATTTTAAATTATTCCTTTTATTTAGGTTAATCCTTTCAAAATATTGACAGACAATAATCTCAAATTTTCTTATTTCCCTTCTCATATTTCCTTTGAAACCTATTTGACTGATCAGGGAAAATAAACTAATTTGAGAACTTCCCGGATAATACAATCGCAGATGAGCAAAAATAAATTTTTGCTGGTAGCGGTATAGTCAGCCCACCCATAGTTATATTTTCTTTTCTCTCCTCTCCATTAGGTAAACTGAAGAAAAACGTTGTACATAACACCCCAGTTGATCGTTCATCCTTTCTAGGTCAGTTTCAATATTTCTAGCAATTATTTGTGTATATACACTGAGCGTGTGGATTTTCAACCTCATTGCCCTCTTCCTATACCATGGACCTTTTCTCCCTCGTTTCTTCAGTCGTCCCGAAGGATGCTGTCGCTGCGAGTGACGTTTCGACCATCTTTCTCCTCTTGCCATCTCCTTTCTTCCTCCTTTTCACCAGCAGCCGCTGTAATGCAATTTGAGTGAAGCGGCGTGTTGCGCGCTCGTAAATTCGCCAAGTGGCGGTGGTGGACGCCTGTCGCCGTCGAAGGCTGCGGCGGAGACGACTGCTGCCCTGGAGACTCGCGAGGCCAAAGAGGGCGCTGCTGCGACGCCGCGACGCCGCGACGCCTGCTTCCTGTATCGGTAGACCCCCAGGGATCAAGGCTTGACACTCATTCTGCGGTCGGGGACGCCGACACCCGCCGCGCCGGCGCACCGGCGGACGGACGGAGGGACGGTTCAACTCAAGGGACGCGACGCGGTTTTTGCGAAAATGCATCAGATGGGATTACGAACACACGCAGGGGTGGATCTAGACCATAGTCATGACCAAGGGGGGTGAACTGGGGTGTATTTCCGTTTGAAAATCATATTTTTACAACACACATTTTATTTTAAAAAGTAATTTATTTGATTAGTTGATGTGTTTTAAATAAAATTCATCAACTCCTCAAATAAATAATCAACAGTTATCAATATTAAATACTAACCAAATTTATTAATTGTTTAAAGTGGCAAAGTGTGTTCAGGTCCAATGCGGGGGTCTATAGCACGTACAAAATACTTGACTTTTAAAGATATCCATGTGTCCAGTGGTGGATCTATGGATGGGTTGGGGACTATATCACGTGTATCAGATATTCTCATATCTTTTAGCCAATATAAAGTTTTTAAACATTCTTTCGGTATATTTTAACAGTTTCACAAAATAAATTTTAACTAACATGTAGCTTTTAGCTTTATCTAATCGTTTATACCAAAAATATTCAAGATTCAATCACATTTCTTCAAAGAAAAGTAAGAAAAAATATACTATCAAGATTATACAACTCCATACGACTTCATATTCAAGAGAGTAAATTAAATTCTCACATTGATAGATTATTTAAGTTCGAATTGTGCTATGAGTTCCGGACACTAGTCGATGTTGTAGTAACACATTTCCCGCTGGGTATATTTTGTAAATATTTACTTCCATTTACGTTGTTTTGGAGCCCCTAATCGCACAGTATATAAACATTCGTGACACAAATAATAACCATTTGCATTGCAGTGAACACAACAAAATGAAATTGAAAGAAAAACATAAAGGTTAATTAATTTATTTCTTAACCAAGTTGCGTCTTCTCCCAAGGGAATAGGTGAAAGATGACATTAGGAGTATGTTCGTAATGCTGCAATGTTATAGTCATGTCTGCAAGCATTGTTTGTACAAATGAATGAGCATTTACTTAAACTTTATTCAAAATTTAATATCAGACTGCGGGTTTAAATTATGAGCAATGCAACAATACAAGAAATGTACTCACCACATCACAAAAAAGGACAAAAGAATGTAATAAATCATGATAAATTCACGAGATGCGAGTACAATGGCAACCTGCTCTTTCTCCAAACTACCTTAATTGTAAAAATGGATCTTTAAGATTTCTTTTTATATTTCTCATTGATTTTTAAGTTTTTTTATAGATGTGAAAAGTTATATGAACAAATAAAAATCATTGTTTCATTGTAAAATACAATTCTTAGTGATACCTTAATTAAGTAAATTGGTCATTCATAAATTTTATTTCCCAATAAGAATATAAAAGTAAAGAGTGGTTAATAATACCTCGACAGCAATCTTTCAATGAATATACATCGCTTTCGAATCTTTAATTCCAAATATAATTTTACAACTTGTTGAATAACTAGTGTTTTTGTAGAGTCGCTAAAGAACACTCAATATAATATGAATCATTGAGATTTACTCGTACTGTCACGAACAAACTGCTCTCTGTAAGAAGTTTGAGTACTTAGAAGAGCGCTGACTTTCTAAAAAGGAAGTTCCAATTTAATTAAGCGTTTTAATTTCTCTTCGGCTGAGTAGATTTAATCTGAAGCCCCGTCGAAGTAAACCTTAATGATTCCGTGCTCCACATTTTCTTCATTTGAATTTTGAATTGCATTCGCATCATAAATTATTATGTAAAATATTCACTATAATATTGAATTAATAGTTATTTCTTTTTAAATATTTTAATAAGTTACTGGCGTAAGTTTTAAACAAAATTGATTACATTATGTATTTAAATTGTTGCTTTGTCACTTATATTTTGTTGGATTTTCATGAGGGTAACTTTACCCATTACTCGAGAGTAAATATGAATAAGTCCATTCAACAAAATTTGATGATAGGCAATGTCTTCCCATATCGTTAAACTATCATTTCATTAAATAGTAACGACGTGATGTTTTGAAATTTAAAACTATTTCCTTAGACGAAATTACTATTTTCAGAACTTTGAATTATATCCAAAATCATGTAACGTTGCTCCCAGGAAATGTAACCTAAGAAAATGAAACACGAACAGGAACGCACTGTATTTATTAGTTTGTTATAAAGTAGTAGTAGTAAATTAGTTTATTGCCTCCATCGTTGTCATAGTAGTTTAGAACTAGTCTTTTGACAATATTAAATTTAGTTTTTTTATTCATCCACAGACTAACTGGCTTGGCACAGGGTTTGTATACTGTGTAACCAACGCTCTTACTTCACCACCGTCCATCACAGTATTCAGTGTTCCTCACGTTATGTTGGCAGAACCTTCAGATCGCATATAGTTGTGATATATCAACCACGGCAGGATGATATAGATATTTCTGTGCTCTGTGGTTCAGCTGAAAATATGAAATGTAAATCATAAGTATATAAAATAACTGTAAAAAATTTCTTGAAATGATTACACTTGTTAGTATTTTTTCAAGTTTAACCACAAAAAATAATCGCAACCTAGAAAAATAAAGTTTATTGTTAAGAGAGAGAGTTCTCAACTTACCTTTTCACAGACTAAAAATGCACTGAATAATTTCAAAAATTTAAATAGTATTACATATTATTTAAAACTTAAATAAAAATAATTACAATGTTTCCTCTTTTGTATTCGAAACCCTACGGTTTAGTTTTATGGTTATGTGTCGCAGTTTTTGAAAATCATCCATTGTCGTGAGAGGGGGGAATAAGTATCCACATCCTTTTTATATGTACGTGTATTCTGAGTTAAATTAACTATTATTGTTTTAAAGGCGTTGCAAGTATTATTTCTGCTATTAATTTCTGAACTAACTTATTTTGACTTATTTCAAACCATAAATAAATTCGTACTTTACTAACATGTTTACGTAGTATTCCTCTTGTACCGTTGATACATGTTAATTCGAAGTCTTATCTGACTGATTGTATATTAGTTTCAAATTACTCACCCTGAATAGACACGTGTATAATTGTTTATCGATTAAGGTATTTTGTCAAAATTAATATTTGTACCTGTATGGCCCCCATTTCCTATTCACCAGTGGATCCTCCTACGCACTGTAGAATTTTAATCATTGATGTTTTAAAGAGGAACGTCCAACATGCATCTGCTCTTTTATCGCCCACACATCAGCAGCATGCGTCTCAATAGCGTAACGGGAGGAGTTCCACGTACGCAGCAAGACGTTTCTACAATAATTTCCTTTGTATATATTGATCAATTATTAAATATTAGATTATTTAGTATTTACATACGTTTTATTTTAACCGATTGGCGACAGAAATGGTATTTGCACTAACGAATGTGCATTTTAGATTTTCCTATATCGAGTTTTACTGCAGTAGTTTTTCAGTATTGATTTTCGTATTTGGTCAAAAATACGAAAGGAGTCGTGGCTTTTCATGTGTATTAGTCTGTTATTAAACCAGCACTCGATCCAACTAAATTACATTATTAAGATATTATTAAGATATGATGAATACATGATAACAAAAATATAAAATCATCTTCTTAAAAAAAAAATTCTCTGATTTGAAAATGTTGAATGACGTAAGTGTGTATACACAAAATATCCTTGAGTACTCCTTATTACTTCTAAAGGATGTTGTATTCTCTCCTGGAGAAGGATATAACATTTCTCGTGCTTCAAATTCTGTAATACGTGTTGCAAGGAAAATAATATGCTCTATATTGCGACATTGGTTCATATTTCATTAGAATTTATAAAACAGAAGTATTGAAATAAACTCAAGATTTTCATGTATCTAGGGCTTGAACGGATTCATTCGTCTTGGAGTATATACCAACCTGGGTTTGAAAAAAGCACATTTTTGCAATTATGTTTGTAGAAGAAGCTTAACAGAGTAAAGTGACTTAATAATAGGAAATTTTAAACACCTGAATAATATTGAAACAGTTTTTTTTTCTACCAACTTTTAGGATATAGCCTCAACAATAAAGAAATCATTCAAAATTTAAAAAATATATTGTCAATGATATTATTACACAAAACCTTCCTTGGATGTACACTTTCGTCAATAATTGCAAGATAATTATAAATTATTAAAAATTTAAAAAATAATGATAAAAATTCTTATAATACATAAACTCTCATTCAAAATACTTTTTAGTACATATAATAAATGCTGCCTATGACATTTTAAATTTAATAATATTGGTAGTCTAATAATAGTATATAGGACCTCATTTGAAATACTAGATAGAAGTGCTAGATAATAATTTACCTCCTTGACTTTAGGAGTGGGTCGATTGAGAAAAACAACTTTACCCGAGTGTCAGCGTGTTAGAACTGTAATTGAGGAACGTATCTCGGCCGTCGCCCACATACCTCCCATCCGTTGTGGTCTACAGCGCAGCTAGCGGAGCGCGCGCGAACTACACTCAGTTGAGCGTGAATTCTGCTTGGCGGTCGCGCTGGAATGGACCCTCACACCCTCTCTCCTCGAAGAGAGAGAGTGGGAGAGTGAGAGAGCGAAGGAATCCACCCGCTTGAACGAGTATGGCTTTTTGCCAAGAGTTTGCGGTTACCGTGTCGCAGCCAGGGTGCACTTATTCCATGTTGACCAAGATCCATTGCGTTTGGGGTTAAAATGGTCATTGTTGGGGGTTTCCACGAGGTCAACCCCGATCGAACTCCTCTCTCACATCATTACGTCCCTTATACACGTATACAATAAATAATGTGATGCTATTATTTTTTACGAGTGTTCACGATAAAAACTCCGCTCTGAAGGAAATTCCATTTTACCCGGTCAGATTTCCATTGCAAATATTTGACATAGTATATAAATATCTTTGTTTAGGTTGCAATTTTTTATTTTACACCGAATTCATTTTATTGCAACCCTCAAATGTATACAGCGTAGTTTGACGTGGGTTTATGAAGTTTCAAGATAAACTCTGGGTTCAGGCTTAAAGACGATATGCAAAGAATATATCTCTTGATATATTAAAAATAAATTTTTAATCAGTCTCAACTACAATCCTTAATGTTTCCCAAACGTTTCCCCCTACAAATAAACATAAAATTTTGAAAATCTTATTTTGGGTCATATGAAATATGAGTATTTTCACCAATATTTCGTTTTGCTCTCGCTCAATTCTTTCCGTCATGAATTTTGCTTTATTTCTCTCTATGTTAACAACCTTTTCTTCCACCCGAACGTGTCAAACGTCTAATGTATTTTGTAGCTAATCCTCGACTGTACTTCAAGTTTAGTGAAATTAATAATAAGAAGGCATGTGTCACATAAAATTCACGAAAATATTTCGGCTGTCCTCTCTCCGATAATTGTATTATTTAATTAATTGAAAAACAATTACTCGCACTCGGGAATAAAAATTGCGGAAGCTTACTCGCTCCACCTTTCCCTGCCACCACCATTAATACGCGAAGCTAATTGCCTGAACAAATTTATTACCAATGAGGGGTTCACTTGAGTGAAAAATGGTTCAGGACTTTTAAGTTATCTTCTTCTTTTTCTCCTCTCTCTCCACTCATGTGTAAAGTCACGAGTTCTGATATTTTATTTATTGTTCATATGTAGTTATAACTGAAGAACATAAAAGAAGGAACGACGTACACTACTGATAACATAAAAGGGCCCATTTATTTTTCTAAGTCCCACGCTCTGACCAGTTTTGGATCTGTTAGGTTTGCAACGGATCTCTCCTCTTGCTTTCACTTCGAGAGGGGAAGTTTCGTTCGACCAATCGTAGGTCTATTTGAAACGGCGCCTATATTTGGAAGACATCGAGCGGCGGGTAAATCGTAAAGAGATAAAATGTTTAATTACACCGCTATTAAAGAAATATTTTGTATTTTTTTATTATACACATTTTGGACTTCTATAACAAAAATATTCTGTATATTCTTGACTTCAATAAACTTTACCATTCTCTATATTTAAACGACATCTCGAGATTCGTTGTCTCGAGAGGTCTTCATAGGCAATGTAAAAGATATTAGACTGTCTATAAAAAACGTTTGCTTAATACTGTGATAAAATATAGTTTTTAACAGAATTTGCATATAATTGCAAGATATCGTATGGAATTGGTATAATTCGAATCACAAATTACTTATAAATATTCCTATAATTTCTTATATTTATACAGTGAAGTAAAGAAATCAAATCTCATTGCCTACAAATGATGTGTATTGTCGAAAGTAATTTCACATAATTTGCGATTCTCTTAAGTTTTTCATATATGTGAAAAGGAATTAAATAAATATAGAAAACGTTTGTCTCAAATATGAACTAATAACACAAAAGTTTAATTCTCGAGTTATAAATAATATAAAACTACTTAAGGAACAAATAAATTACATGTCGTTTAAATATAGAGAATGATAAAGTTTATTGAAGTCAAGAATATACAGAATATTTTTGTTATAGAAGTCCAAAATGTGTATAATAAAAAAATACAAAATATTTCTTTAATAGCGGTGTAATTTAACATTTTATCTCGTTACGATTTACCCGCCGCTCGATGTCTTCCAAATATAGGCGCCGTTTCAAATAGAAATACGATTGGTCGAACGAAATTTCCCCTCTCGAAGTGAAAGCAAGAGGAGAGATCCGTTGCAAACCTAACAGATCCAAAACTGGTCAGAGCGTGGGACTTAGAAAAATAAATGGGCCCTTTTATGTTATCAGTAGTGTACAAAAATAGGAATAAGTTAATAACTTAAAAAAATGTTGTATAGTGCTATGAAAGAAAGAAACGTAATTTACATGGCGCTATGTAGATATTACGATGGTGTATGCAGACGAAAAGAGGTCTTGAAACAAGAATTTGAGAACACTAATGGAACCTCAATGCAGCAGAACTTAATATTATGACAATCACTGCTTAAACGAGGATCATTTGATTATTGGGAAAATATCATGTTATTAGATAGAGGAAGTAATGTTTACAAACGTGAAATGTCCGAAATGATACACTAAGTACTAGAATGTTAATGAAACGGAGGAATTCCCAGGTAGTTATTATCAATATTTTGAAAAAGTTTATATGGTGTTTCTTTTTCTTTTATTTCTTTGGATGCTGTATATTATACACTATCAATTCTGACATGTTACTAGGATATTGCGTTATTTATGTTAAAACCTGTTCAAGACCAAAGTCCTGACTGAATTTTATGATGTGTAATAAAGTATCTTGTGTATTACAAGTTAACTTTCATAAATTAAAAGACTAAATTGTTCTACTAAGAAGAACGTAGAAGAACTCTCTGATAAACGCACACCGATCTCTGCGCCAGATGTGACGGAACCAAGAACTACAACCTTTGCTGTCAATGCCAGTTGAGAATGAACGACTCAACAGTACAGCCCTCACTCCATAGTTTTATTCTCCGTGTGTTGATGTTGATACGTGCTGGAGAATGCTTCTCAGTCGGAAGGTTACATTTGCAATGGTGAGTCAGTCAAGTGTACATCCGGACGGGTACATTTTCTACTTGACAGGTTTCAATTCAATGTTACTTTCGACTCACTTATTACGAAATATGAGAAAGTGCTGAGGACGAACTGCCGACAATTGGAAGACGTTTTGCTGATACAATTTCTCAGGAGCCTGCAAGAAAAATAGCAAGAGGGTGACATCAAACGGAGTTGCCTAAGAATGTGAGTGTTACTAACTATTTGATTTAAAATATTCATTAGCTTTTTTCTTGTAATTGTGCCTAAAACCCCCCATAAAATCAACCTAGCAGATACGATAATATGAGTTGGGGATTATTGATACAAAATTTTCACTTCTACACGAATTCAGGTTATTAAGTAAAAATAAATAAATTCTGAACGACCGAATAAAATATTGATAATGCGCAAAAATGGAAAATAACAGTTGATTCAGATTTAGATGTAAATGTATTAAATTACGTTCTTGAGCAGAACTTTTGCAGGTTTTTTACATACACGTCACGGTTGTACAACATTCACAATATTAAGTTCATGCTATACCTGTTTTAAAAAATGTACATGAACATACTGAAGGTGAAAATATTCAGTTGCAATTTTAATGTGTGCGAAAAGGAGACAAATAGGAATATTAAAGAGGTTTTCGCGACCTGCGTTTTGCAAATGAAATTTTTATTCCCAAGTTCATGTATCCGTTACCACGCTACAAATGTCATCGGAAGTGACTTGGTTGGTGGTTAATCAAAGTCGTTGAGATTAAGATTGAAGTTATGACTTCTGTCATAACCGTTTTTGCGAAATATTTAAAATATAAGAAGTGTTATACAAAGCAGTATTAGTTGCAACGCAGTGAATTACTAAGGAAAAAGATTGTTGATTTGAAGGAGAAAATTGATTTGGTTAGTTCCGTAGGAAATATTTATTGCCTAACATTGAGGGTAGTAGTGAGTTAATGATCTAATGATGTCTGGGCAGAAATGTATAAAATACTGCGTTGTAAATATAAAAAAATACAATAAGAATTGACTCTTTTTTTTGAAAACGACGGCTCCAATGACCCTGTAGTTAACGAGACCTAAATCCCCAATAATAATAATAATAACAAAACAATAATATTAATTATAATATTTTAGAAAACATTACAGCTTGCAGGGGGATTGAACAATGACCCCTGAGATATGAGGACTCTGGAATCGTTATTGACGTCACAATGTTTGAGACAAAGGCTAGTCAACTGAGTCTGTTGGGCGTCATCTAAATCCTCTATCAAGTTCTCACTCGGCACATTGCTTATAACCAACAACTTCACGTCGCCCAAATGAGCTGACGTTGCTCGTAGAGAAACACAGAACGCTTAAACCTTGTATCTCCGTGATCATGACAGAATACCCTTCCCTCACCTCGGCCCGTTTGGAGATTGCGCACCTACAAAGCTCCAAGTATATACTATGTTGCAGCATAATATAATTGGATATTACGCTTTGACGATTGCTGTCCTATCGGGAAACCGTATATCTATGCGTTGCTATGCAAGTCATATCAGAACTCCTTGGTGTGACTAGAGTCAATATTTCTTACCGTAGTCACCACAAACCAATACTTTCTTCAGTGTTATCGTGTTTCCACCCCCCACCCCCACCCCAGAAAAAAATTACTTGAAATATAATTTGTTTTTATGATTGGGATGTTCTTTGACATTATGTGTAAAGGTAGAAATAGTTCTTGCGTTTACGCAAAACTTTTATTGACTAGACCGACGTTTCGATGGCGAATCTTCATCAGGGTTACAATATTTATAGTTCTGTAATATTTTTGTAGCTGTGATGAAGATAGAGGTCGCTGTCAAAACGTCGGTTTAGTCAATAAACTTTGTGCCTAATCTAAGAATTATTATTTTTTTTTTGTATTTTAGTATTGAAACGTTCATTTGACTTCAAAAATATGTACTCATCAAGTTTCAGTACGTGAGAAGTGGATTACATTTCTGATACCCTTGTGAGTGAATGTGGGAAATACATATTGTATGTAACTCACATAAGACAGGATTTATACTGTTCTTCGGGTAAGTAGTTAAGTGAGTTGTTCCACAGAAGTAGTGACGTGTCTCGTTTATTTAATAATCACTTCAAGGAACTATACATCATTTTTTTTAAAAGAACATGAAAGATATAGGAAGCATGAAATAGATTTGGAGTAAAATAAAACTTTAACCGTTTCAATACGATGTATTCTTAAAATAATGATAATATTAAAGTGGAATTGGCTCTAGCGTAGGAACGTAATTATCGTTACATGACGTTATGTGCATTACCATATATATTGTCCTTTTCAAGTGTCTATAAGAGAAGTATTCTAGATAGAGGTCGTAAACTTTACGTGATACTTGAAAGCAATAGTTAACACAATAATGTCACGACTAGTTGTTTACAGTCACTCATGGATTCTTGTGTGATCACCAGCTGAGTTGAAGGTCTATTTTGTAGTTTATTGCTTGAGCTTGCGTTTTATTCTGAGAACTAAGGAAAACTGAGAACTTCCTTTCATGCGTGGAAATAAGAAAAATTCACATGGATCTTGGTCAGGTGAGTAAGGTGCATGGGGCAGCAGAACATTGTCGTTTCTTTGTCAAAAACTTGCTCACAGAGATGGCTGTGTGTGCAGGTGCGTTGTCATGATGGTAAAACCAGTGCCACAAATCGGTTTTTTTTTGACGAACACTGTTGCGCAATCTTCTTAAAACCGACAACCGACAAATAAAAAGCATGATTAACGGTCTGGACTCGTAGAACAAACTCTGAATGAACTACCCCCCCCCCCCCCCCATGAAGACAATACTCATTTGTTTTTGTTTTTTGATGTTTGATTTCACTCGACATTTTTTGGACGGAGGGAGACTGACGTCTTCCATTGGCTTGATTGTTGCTTTGTATCAGGGTCGTAGCCATAGTATCATGACTCATCACCAGTAATGACCTTCGACAATAAATCTAGATCAGTTTTGATCTATTCTTGAAAATCACAATATGTTTCAACTCGAGGTTGTTGTTTTTTGATTGTCAGTCAGAATCCGAGGGACAAATTTGGCAGCGACTCTATTCATTCCAAAATCATCATTTAAAATTCGGTGAATCCTCCAAGATATTTCACGTATATTCGACAATTGCGCAATATTCTGTCGTCTGTCTTCCACAACAAGTTCACGAATTTTCTCAACTTTTTCGTCTGTTCGGACAGTTAAGCCAGGTTGACGACAGGCGCAACTGAACTGGCAAGAAGTTGCGCTACACAACTCTAGCGGTCTAGCGGCACTACGCATACCTCGCTCTTCCGGTTTCTTTTGGTTACCCCTTCATATTTATGTCAAAAATATTTTCTTGAAATATCCGATTTATTCGACATCAAAGCTTCAATAGAACCTGACAAATTATTCAATTATGTAGTTCACCTCTTTTATGGTTCTAATTTTATCTCTAATACTGCCTTCTTCTTCTATTAAAAATAATTATTGAACGTAATATTTTTGTTACGTTAAATACCAACACAATGTGTTAAAGATAAATGACAATGTTTGCATTTAACGTCACGGATTACTTTTCATTGACAATTCATTTCAAAAATGTTTTCATTTCATTAATTGGAACACATTTTTTCTAAAGTACAATTTTGTAATCGAGCTAGTTCAAAATTATCTTCTGAGCGTTTAACTTATTATGGAGATATGCATTTAAAAAACTTAAGTGTATATCTTAAGAAAATGAAGGACACGACATGGTTAGCAATGTCATACAAGAGAAACTTTTACTCTCACGAAAAGGTATTCTCAAATTTAATTAAATTCGAAAGAGAGGATTTGTGAGTTTGTAAAGAGAGTAACTTCAGTTTAGATTAAGTCTAGCAATTCATTTATAACGGCTGCAAATTCGGTTTTGAATTCTAAGTTGGCGAAATTACTCCAGTTTTGAACGACAGTACGAATTCCAAAACAATTGGACGGGAGAAAGTTTCGCAAAACAAAATTATACAAACCATGGAAACTTTTGTCAAGTTTTGAACCACGCAACGAATAGGAAAAGTAATGAAAGGGGATGGATGAAGACAAGAGGAAAAGTTGGATGATGTATGGAGAAAATACTTTCGTGAAGCGAACCGCGATCTAGTACCAGCCAAAAAAAGGTTTTGAACAGGAAAAATTTGGCGTAATGCAGAATTTTTTTCTACTCATAGACTATTTCCCAAGGATCATTTGCACAAAAGTCTCTCAGAATCCCCAGGAGCTAACTGCCCCAACCCCCGCCCCCCTCAGTTGTAAAATATGAACATTTACAAAATATTCCTTTTCTCTGTTACTAATGATAGGATCGAGTTCAAATATTTTTTTGATTTATTTATTATTACATAGGCTACAATATTAATCATTTTCATATTTGCGACCAAAGGTATAATTTTCCATCAATTATAGAAAAACTGGAAAATAACGATTTTTCACACCGACATTTTTGGTTTTTGATAAATATGTTTTATATGTGAAATTATACAAAAAAATTTTTGTGTAAAAATGATAGCTCATGATTTTATGAATATATTGATACCAAATTTTATATATTTATGTGAGATATTAACGCCAGGGAAAGGGGTGTTAGCAAGAGTATGTAGCATGCGTCATGGCCGTCTAGTCATGGTGAGGGCAGCAACTGAAAATATGTGGCGTATTTTGATACAAGTTTGTCCTTCGGTACAATTAGTCTTTGGACAAATTTTAGCGCTGTAACCCGCAGGCACCTCGAATTTTTTTACTTGATCACCACTTTATCCAAAATGTACCTAATAATATTTCTCAAAATTTCCAAAATGTATCTAATTATTGAAATAATTCCAAAATCGAGGTTCTTGGACCTTCATTGACTGGATTAGGATGATCGCGTCCTGAATGCTGCAGAAAATGAGAAAGAAATGGGAATCCCTGACAAATAGAGAAAGTAAGTACATTAATCTACGTGAATGCTTAATTATTTATATTTCATCTACTTGCAGATAGTAACTCATTATATTATTCATAAAGTTAGGGTAGGTTTCATTATTAGTTCAAGAATAACATTTTGTCAGCGCGAAATGCGCAACCACATTTGTGGAGAGTGGAAAATTTCACCCCGTTTCTAATTTACTGAAAATGGATTAGCGAAGTCCAGGGCGTTGGAGAAACAAAAATAAATTCGACCTATTACTGAGTGTGGCGAAATTCGCGAATTTCTTGAATTTATTTTTGTTGCTCCAGCGGCTTGTATCTGTTTTGGTCCAGGGCTCTTCCGTTCGGTCCCTTGCGTCATCTCTCACAACTTGGGACTTTGTAATGGACTCTGTAATTATAATTTCCCCCTTCATTTTATTTAATTGGAATTTTCACCCACATAGCACATAACACATTTCTTTTGATTCATGAGTAACCTTCTCTGCCTGAAATTTCCCTTGGGAATTGCAATTTCCCACCGTATGTCCCTAAAACCGTTTATGGCCGTTTTCTGGCCCCGTGTCGACTTTGGCGGAAAAGTGAAATTTGATTCTGAAAACATTCAAAAAGTAAGAATATTAGAACCCTCCAGCATCCATGTAACACGTTTCCTCAAAGAGTTATGACGGTGGCCGCTAGCTTGAGATTTAAGTTAGCTTACCGGAGTGTTCTCGAATACTACAAAAATCCGCTTGGCGTAACAAATTAGCAACAAAAAGAAACAAAAACTCGTGTATTTTTTTTTGCCGGTCGCTATAGGTGGCTCGCTAACTTTTATCACATCAATAACCACCAATGAGGAATCCGTAAAAAGAGTCCAGAAAAATAATTACATCGCAAGAAAGCTTAAATTAAAAAAGTTTGGGAGCTAAGAGAAGAGGTGTTTCAAGATTCTGTTGCAGAAAACCTATTTGAATCCTTGTGAATAGAGATCACGAACATTCCAGCAAATGCAGTAACTTTTCAATAATTTTGTTACGAAAATTGAAAACATTAAATGGAGTGGATTGGATAAGTTATTATCTTTGGGGTTGTCATCAGCTAGAATGGTAATTTTCCCTCCTTTCAACTTTTAAGCCACATTTAGCACCTAATAGACAAAACAGCGAGTGTATTATCACCGTGCAAGCGCTTATCTCATATAACAAAGAGATGTAATCTTCGGAGACATTCTGAAAAAATATTTTTGGGGAATAGAGATTTTAACGCAGGGGGTTACGAAGATTTGCAACTGTACGTTTTACCCACGAGGTATGGTTTTGGACTCTTAGGTCGTAATTGGAGTGATAAAGAATAATTAAACTAAGGATAGTATAATATCACTTACTAGCTTTCTAGGCAAACACAGAATTCTTAGATATCTAGAAGGAATAAAGTGCAGAAAATAAATTGAATGCACTTAAAATGAAAGATTGGTAAAATATAACATAGTTTTGGTCGTTTTTTTCGCCCAATGGTCGAATTCGGGTTCTGTGCGTAATATATATACAAGGAAAAGTTTTGATTGAGGCAAAGAGGAAGAAAAGTGTAATAATATATAACATGGTGAATCAATAATAGAAAATGATTTTTTAATATCACATCCATTTCTTTTTTGTTATAAAGTCCTTACCTTCATAAAATATTTAAAATTAAATACTCCATTATTGATTTTCTTTCTTATACTTTTCTTTCACTTTAAATATCCACTTAATGGTGTAAACATTCACAACAAATGGTGTTATAAGTAACTGACACAGTTTTATGACTTACATGGCATTCACGTTGACGATTAATCCTCCTTAATTTTCTTAAGCCTTTCGAACCATGGAAACGAAAACTTCAACATAGTGATGTAAATTATAACAAGGATCAGCACGTTTTTTATAGGACTATAAAAAATTTAGATATTTCGTCTTAACCGCGCAGTAATATTGAAGAATACTTCCTCTACATCTGATCACTTATAACCATAATGGATTTGTCCGCTGGGTTGAGAGACCAGAATGGTCTTTATTTTATTCAACAGAACCCACGGAGTAATTTTCAAAGCAGATGAAACCTCTGTAGGATATGACGGAAATGCGAATGTAAACCAGCGGACATCCAGTTAATATGAATATTCAACCGCGAGGCGATACCAAGAGTGGAGGCATGAAAAATGTTGTTTGGTCATTTATTGCATTTTACATGTGATTGAATATTTGATGGATTCAGTGTAAGGATCCTGTTCTTTAAGTCACTGTACTATTTTCTCGAACCATGATTGATAACAAATTTTTATTGAACTTCCCAAATTTTCAAGAACTGATGCGATATGCAAATGACAAAATGGCATTATCATTTGTCATTTCACTCTGTGCTGGATACGAGATATATGTTGGGAGCAGGGAAGAGGAGTCGAAATTAAGATGTCGGTGAAGGGAACGAGCAAGAACTCTAAGACATTGCGATCTTTTCGTTTCTAGATATGGTGCATTGATATCTAGTCTTGTTGCATCGGCTGCACACATTATGCTGTTTTCATTCGATAAGTTTCGATTGTTGGTCTCCATTGCTTGGCAGCAGCACTGGAAGAAGAAACTGCAGACGTGGGACACCGTCATGTTACTGTCTCGCCAAAGGCCGCGTCAGGTGATGATTTTAAAAAATATTTGTCAAACATTTGTCATAAGGACCAAAGGGGTTTCGTATTATTGCTGGACATATTATTCACTGTAACGAAAAAATATTGTTATGTAAACTCATAAACGAAACATGCAAATACAATGCCATAAATATACGATAACTATATAATTCACATTTAATCTTTATTTATTTGCATAAAATGTTTGTTTTAATATCTGTTCCTAAAAAAAATATTTATCGTTTTATTATTATTTAAAAGTTAAAGTCGATAGGTAAATCAAGTATACGCATAACTATTAATCATTTGAATAACATATCGATTACCTTTACTATCTCTTCTCAATAGTACCTTTTGTGTTGGAGAGAATGTTTAAATTTCTTTTTAAGAGTTTGTTTAGAGTTCTTTTTTGAAATGACTCGCCCATAATTAATTTCCTGGGTCGATTTAACGGAAAAGAAGCCTCGATTTAGCACATATATGCTTTCTACAGATTCCATGAAATAACATTCAAAATTAATTAGAATAGAAAATGATCAGTGATGAATATAAGTAATTTTGGAACATGAGATATTATATTAGTTCCATATAGTCAAGATATTTTTAAAATAATTTTTCATCGTAAACAATATTAAACTTTAGTCTGATATTAAATTTTTAATCTCATGTTTTACGATGAATAAAGTTCTCTGAAAGAGTTTAATTCTGTAACTTTGATTAAAAATTATATATAATAAATTGTTAAATTTCATGAAATTAAAAAAACCAACTAACATCTCTTTTAAGAATAATTAATTAATTGCGTTTTACTGCATGAAGGAAATTAATGTTATCAATCTGGAAGTAAGATACAGGCCACCCCATTAATTCAAAGGACGTTTAAAGAAATGGTATTGAATTGAAAAACAGATAGATCTATAGCATCGTAATAAGGAGAACCGGCTAATCTCAGTTTTGTAGAGTACGAATCACTCGCATTACAAAACGAAAATTAATAATGCATTCATAGATAATTATTAGGAAATGAGATTTTGATTTATTACTGATTGTATTATTTTAAGTAATGAATATCATATTTCAGTGTATTCTTAGATTGAAGTAGGTCTTCCTTGGTGTCTCAGGTCATGCATCTACCCGTGGTGGAGCCTACTTTTGCGTTCATCTTGTCTCTGCCGACCGTGGTGACTCTGAATGAATGTGCAAAGGCACGCAACTTCCTAGTGGATCGTGCTACCAGTCGAAATGTCACCACTTCAACCAAAGTAAGCTCTTCGTATTAAACGACTTGGAACCCCTGCATGGTTGCTACCATAATGGAAAGGGAATTCCAGAAAGTAACTGTCTGTCGTGATATTTTGACCTTTACATTTGAATATGTTAAATCTATTAATGTGTAAGTAAAAGACAAAATGCAATGGTGATTTGACATAAGAAATTCTACACCACTCAGCCTTTTATTTATGTCGGGTTGCATGAAATATTAATTACTGCGGCATCGAGCAACATAGGGCTATTGACAGTATGAACACTCTACCAGTTTGGAAAAAATTGATTATGGTAGGGCAATTGGGACAGTAGGAGAAAAGCTGATTGGGTTAGGAAAGACCAGATAATTTGCTGAGTTTCTTCCTGTGTTGTTTATTGTTTATTGCTCTACAAAATGGTGTCATTTTCGAGTGCTCCAATTTCTCCACTAAACGATTTTCAGTTTTCTCCCGGTAGCCTAGCTTGTTTCGCAAAGTACTGTACTTACGCTCTCCGAATGTTTTTGAAAATCACCTTTTTAAAAAGATGGAGTTGAACTTTAGAACCCTAGAACTACACGGTTCTAAAATGTGTCCTGATCGATCTATAACACAGCATGTTAACCTCCGTATTCAATCTTTTTCTGGGGTCAGTTAGTCCTTTATATAAGACTTCAATGTATAAATTCTACTACTATTAACGTTCAGAATATTATCAAAATATAATTTTAAAATTATGACCTTACGATTCACGAAAATATATAGCTCAAAGTGAAAATTATTCGTCCATCATAAGATCGTATGTCTAAGATTATTTATTTATTTCAATAATATGGTTAATACAATGTTTCTTGTATTATTGGCACATATAACTCGTTATCTGTGCAATTAGAGTGCGGATATTGGATCATCTTCTTGCTCTGCCGGGCGTCAAAAGGCTCCTCCGGGCTCGAAAACCTTGTGTCCCGAATTGCCGGTACTCAAAGGAGGTGGACAACCACGAGCGTGTAAAGCAAGCTTACGCAATCACACAATCCCAAGCGAGCAACAGTGTTTCTCCGACTACGTACACGAAGTGACCGCATCCAAAAGGTATAATCTCTGTGATGAAATCGTTAATATAATAATAAATAATAATAATAAATTTTATCGCCAAAAAAGCGGTACAAACTGCGTATGACCACGTGGAGGACAATAAACTAATTTATTCTTCGGAAGCAAGCAAGGGACCATCCCATCAATTCCGATCAAGGGCCCTAAGGCAGAGGCGGATTCAAAAAATTTTCAGCAAAAATTCCTAGATCATATAAAAAGTTAGCTGCGAGTTATAATACTAATAGAATGTCAATATGTTTGAAATTTAACGCAAAAAATTTACTTGTACAAATTATTATCGAACTATAGATTATTCTGAGTATAGTGTTTAAAAATCATAAGAATTGAAATAACACTAAATTCACGATTTATTATTACAATAAACACGCCCCTAGACAAAGCATAGAGAACCTGTATAAGAAATTCGCCTCTACCCGAAGGAAAACCGGAGCAAACTCCGGGCTAGGATGGGGCTACAGAATTAATGTAGACAACCGTGCCAAAGTTGAGTACACAAATGAAAGTTAATTTTAAGTAATGTAATAAAAAAGGTACGTTATTTGGAAAATATTTTGATTTTTTAAGAATTTTTCTAAACGTAGAACTATCAAGTGGAGGGTGCGACCTCGACATCACCGATTCAAACCACTTTCAGCATAACGTGAAGTTCATGACTAACAAGGCAAATAGCCGAAAGGGGAAGATATACCTCTCCAAATTTTTGTATAAAATCGAATTCGAAATTTCAATGATCATTCATATTTTTAACGTGTAGCAAAGTTACCGTTGCAAGGGATAGAACAGCCGCTTGCATGTCACACTATAAATGAGTTAAGTGATTCATTTTAATGTGAGGAGTTTTAGAAACGATTATTCAGATAAGTGTTTTCATCGTTTGGTATAAATTACAGGTGCCATAGCAGCAAAATGCTAGCGAACCATTGACCTTGCGATACCGAAGTTGAGAGACACGGCCGCCTTAGGAGGAGGGAAATGTTCGAGACTTGCTGCAGCACAACGGCAACTCAACAACTTCACTAAAATGTTAAAAATAACAATACCCATTGAAATTTCGAAATCAATTTTCAGACGTGGATCTTCTCCACTGGGCTACAGGCTTTGTAGGTCGTGGAACTTACGCTGAAAATAGTTCCAATCGGTGGCGACTAGGTCGCGATAGGATGGCCTCGGGTTTGCTAGCGTATAGTACATTAGTTTTTCACCTTATCATATGATATTCTAACTGAACTTCTTTATCACTGTTTATCTGTTATATTATGGGTTTCTACTTATCTGAAACATCGACTGATATCACTAACTGAGAATTCATTTTTGTTCCGTCACGGCCATATGCAGGAACGCCGGGCGATTCGAGCAATCCTCTTCAAAGCGTTCGCACCTGGTTGCACCAAACCATGCTGTCAACGAATTACCCCCGATCCTTCAGACAGGGGTGGCTCGAACGCCAGAGTACCCTCCCTTCTTGACTCCATTAACACCTACCGACCCCACCCCAACACCAGTGAGTCGCCTGAAGTCCGATATACGACCATCCACACTGAAGTCTTGCCATGTCCCTCATAGTCCCATCTCCAACGACACACTTCTTAGCACCACGGTTGGTATTAAAGTAAAGGTTATTCTGCCTCTTAATGTAAGTCAAATCATTGTAAAGACTATCTTCTTTTACCTCGTTTCGGCCAAATAAATACCACGGTAACAAGAGTCAGTAAGACCTAATTCTACGCAGGTATACTCACTAGACGCATTGTGAAATATTTCGGAGGAACAAGTCAAGATGCAATCTGTATTTCCGCATCCGAGTATGAGAACTGCGGTGACACAGAGCTAGCTGAGACATTGAAGTGAAAAGTTACAATTTTTTCTATCGCCGCTGAGAATCGAACTCGGAGTTTCTCCTTGGCAACCAAGCGCACTAGCCTTAAGTTTCCAAGGGGTTATTATCCTTTTGTTGATATTTACAATACTTTGTACGATAGTTTTACGAATAATTGTAATTAGTTATAACGTTCCATTTTTTAAAGAAATAGACTGACTGTTCTTGAGTAATATTAAGATTATTTGGCAAACTCTGTTACGTTCATATCCGCATTCTTCGATGGTCGCATAGAGACTAGGGGTTTCACGTCGAGTACCATCAATAGAGAGTGCAATGTTGCCGAAGCATTCTTATGACGTTGATGACCATGATGCATAGCTGTTAAAATCTAAAACCGCTTGCAGAATATTGCCACAAAGTTAAATATCCCTTCGGAATGCCCGATGACCTGTATCAAAAATTATTTTTTAAACTGACTTTTTTTAATATCTCGAAAGTCTTTTGTCCTCGAAACTAAGTTATTTTCTAATAAGATACAGTATATTTTATCCAAATATTAAATAGTACATCTCGTAGAAATCTCTTAGATTGCGGTGAACCTCACCGCCAGGTAACAGATTAATCATGTTACGTCGAATGAAAATGGTAGACGGGACCGGGATTCGAACCCGGGACCTTGAGCTCTACGCGCTCATGCGCTTACCGACTGCGCCATCCCG
>NNCF01126124.1:1375817-1405728 GCA_002313205.1 Laupala kohalensis
GTTTCACAAGTTGAATGAGAATGATAGACGGACCCGAGAAGCGAACGGGATGGCGCAGTCGGTAAGCGCATGAGCGCGTAGAGCTCAAGGTCCCGGGTTCGAATCCCGGTCCCGTCTACCATTTTCATTCGACGTAACATGATTAATAGTACATCTCGCTAAAATGGTTGGTAAGATATGCTTTAAAGGCTAGAATAGATATCAGCGTGTGTTGTTGTATACATTTACAAAATTTTAGACGTTTGAATATTTAATTTCCTGACGGAAGAAATACCGTAAGAAATTATAAATACTCGCGTTCCCGCTTTAGTAGAAAACCCGAAAGATCCGCAATATAAACCTGTTCTGACTACTTTTGTTCCGTGACATTAAATAATAAACATTTAATGAACATCCATACAAAACTATTTTCGGATTATAAATGAACTCAACTTCAGTCTCGATACTCTCGTGATTTACTGTACTAAAATATATTTGCAATAATATTTGCAACAAAAAAACTGTGTTGTTCAAATACTGTAAAAATTCAAAACGTGTTTCCTTACAATTGCCGTAATTTTACTTGTGCGTTTTGGTTTATATCCATTAAATATTTTTGGAATTGTGTGTGTGGGTGATAGTTCACACCTTGATTCAGAAAACACTACAAACTTTCTCGTCCTGAAACTTTCATACCTATGGATTTATAGCCATTTCATTACTTACTTGCATAAGAATTTTTGTTTATACATTTCATTAAGTATTACTCACATCTTATTAATTTGCGTGGCAAATCAAAGACGCCAGTCAAAAACTCCGCAATTTCCTTTCATGAAACGACGCAAAAACGAACAAACTACTTTTAAATTTTATCATTACCTGTATTCATTATTCTATTATAGCGTATATTATTATCATTATTATTATTATTAATCAATACAAATATTTCTTTAATTCATAGTAAGAGGTTCAATTAAAATAGTTGTTAAAAACACCATGAAAATTATACATTTTTTCTATATTTTTTCCTTGCGTGAAAACTACACATTCTTTGTATATTTTGTTGGTTAGTGAAATGTCAGATAAGAGATCTATTTAGACAATTATTTCAACATTAAAAATGTAAAAAAATAAAAAGAATATTTAACCTAAATTACACGAGGGTGTGGGGGCAGTGACAAAATATTTTGGTACGGTTATGTTCATTCATTTTTATAAAATATATTGATCGCTGTTGAACAAATTACGAGTTTATTAAATGTGCATGAAAACCCCATGAAAAACATTTGGAACAATTTCACAAGGTCGGTAAATGAAGTACAATATAGAAAACTTGATAATTGATGTTTTCTTTCTTCGTTTATATAAATGAGTTAATAAATTGTCACCAACAAAACAATTTGAGGTTTAATTTTGGCGTATATACGGACTATTTTAGTGCAAAAAACATAAATAGATATTGAAATGTAGGTGGTCTGAGCATTGACCTTTTCAGGGGAAACCTTTAGAATTAAATTAACCTTTAAGAAAAAGACGAAACGTCAACTATACATAAATATCTGAAATCGTTGGTAACCACAATGCCACCCACGCATGAGATTAATTATGTTATATTGAATGAAAATGGAACGGTTTGATCCTCGGTCTCGAAACCCCAAATATGTATCTATGACTCAATCAATCAAGAGCTGTATTACTGACTTAAGTTATGAGGTACTTACCGATGTCATAAAAGTGTGAGAGCACATTGGAGCCTTAAAAACAACTGAGACGCGGGCATAATTCATTACTCATATGCGTGTTTTTATTTTCAACACACCCACCCCTCCAAAAATGTTTAAAAATCGTCATATTAACAAAAAATCTTTAATAACAAATAAAAGGACCTTATTTTTTAAGAACAGACATAAATTTACTCTAAAACATTAGTAAATAAAATAACATTAGACGTGTCAATCCATTTTGGGATCATCCTCTGGTAAATTGACACAAGTTAAGAGCACTATATGACTAAAAATATCTTTATTAGAGACTCACCGACTTTTAAATGCAAAAAATTAAAGAAAACCTTTCAAACTATTCCAGCCCAGCTCCTTTACTGAGACGAAACACTACGTAAGTCCCGCCTTGAGTGGCGTCACCGGATTGACCAAGACTCCACGCAAGAAAGCTCCGAAACGCCGTAGTCCTCGACGTTCCGTCCAGACTCGCTTAGCCCCCTCAACAACCCAGCGTCCTCCCCCTCTCGTCCTCCCCGTCGTATCACCGGAATTCGGCACACCATGGCGACCTTCACACGGGGCGCCACCACGTCGTTACAACCCCATGGAAACGTTGGGTTTGAGCGCGCTCCTGCGATAGATGAAAGACTCTTCTGAATCTGAAGCAACTCCTGAATGAAAGTTTGTGATTTCCTCTATCCTCATGGTGTGGCCTTTTATCCTCACCTCGATGCATCGCTGGCTCCCAAAGGAATAATATGAATCTCCTCGCTCTCTAGCATAGTTCCTCCACTGGTTTGACGAAATAGGGTTATTTAGTGTTTACGATTTCCAGTACATTTAATGTATTTATACAATTTTGGTTATGCGATTGTTAGCTTTATTTGTCATTAAAATTTTTTCTATATTTTTCAACAGATGTCTTCATGTTAAAGGACTATAAAATTGAGACATGATGATGACTAAAGGATTCATTACATGTGGTGAAACTTCATTGCAATCTTATAATATTCCCTGCTACACATCTCGGTTGAATATTTCTCGTATTGTATTTTTTGAAGAAAATAAATTGACTACGTTCAGTGTCAAACGTTGAACTACGTCATTCAGTTTTCATTTTAAAATAAAAGTACAAATAATCACTGCTGTTGATGAAATCGGGTTCTGATATATGAACGATACAAGTAATATGCTTAAAAAGTAATTTCATGATGATCCCTTCATTATCATTGAAGATAAAAAAGTTTTAATTTCTCGAGTACCATAATGTTTACTTTAATTGTATTAATTACGTTTACCATAATAATTGAAATATTTGTCTGACTACCTTTAATGTGACGACATTTTACAATGAACAATAGGGCAATTTATTGAAAAAAAATGATAGGGGAAAAAATAAAACCATTTTTATCATTCGGAAACGACTTGTATTAGAAATGTTACACATTCAAATTACAACTGAAGCATTGAATCTACAAATTTAAAACTGCTCAGCCATTTCCATACTAATATATAAATGCGTAACGCAAAAGTGTGTGTTTGCTACCTGATCACGAATGAACCACTGAACCGATCGTGATGAAATTTGTCAAGGCAAGGAGATAGTTTGAGTGTCCAGGATGAACATAGGCTAACTTTTATTTTTTAAATATGTGATAAGGAAGATAGAAATGGTTTTTGACGATAAATGTCAATAAAATCAGGAAAGAAGAGAGTTATATTTGCATACATTTCCTAAACCGGAACGATCAAGTTGCGCACCTGGAAAGTGGAATGCAAGGATTATTCCCGCTAATTGGGTCGTTTTGCCCACGCTGGTTGCTGAAAGGGTCCTGTCGAGTTGCACACCAAAACATTTCCCCATTCTTTTCCTCCGCCAGCGCAGATTAGGACAATAGCTTTTCACTGAGCCATTGCAAGACGCTCAATAAGTCATACCGTTTCTTAATATTTGTTACTTATTTTTGTTATAAACAATCTATTGAAATCTGCTTCAAATTTCATGAAAAAAGAGTCCAAAATCGATTATCCAAACATAGCGATAAATCGTAAAATAAGTTTCAGAAAAACAAAATATTCTAATAACTTTTTTATCAACGTAAATTTGCTAATGAACCCATAACATACAATCGTTGCATCACCTTGTGTCAATTCTTTTCTATTTTTAATGGTATTTTTATTATGGTTGTGAGTAATAATTCTCTCTGATGAAACTAACAATTTGTTTGTCTCAGAAAATCTATATTGGAAAACAACGAAACGTAAGAAAATAGTCGCACAGCTGACATTCAACAGTAATCGTTGGATCCATTAAAGATCTTTAAATTTATTTTCTGTTCTTAAAGTTACGAAATAATCTAAATATAACTGAATTGTAGTAGAGATTAAGATCAAGGAAACATTAAGCGATGCCCTCTGTGATGGCGAGATACCATTTTACGCTGCTGCCGTTTTACGAACTATAATAATATCAACAAAACAATTTCATCATATTCAGACTATTTTTTTGGTTTAACATAGTTTTGAACACAAAGTATCGACTGTGGGCACAGTCCTCATCAGGCGAATAACAAGTTTTAAATTTTAAAAAAACTACTTACATTTCTCAAAATAGTCTGGGATACGATGAAATTGTTTCATTGAAGAAGTAATCAGACGAACTATTCTCTGTAATACAATATCACTTTTACCGGTATCGGATAATATTTTTTATAAGTTCACGAAAGTGTTTATCTGACAGAAACATACAAAAATATCATACCATAACTTTCTAATGTATTCTAAATAAATATAAATCTGGGTCTTTTAACTTTTGAAAAAAGATGAATTAAATAAATATAATTATAATGCTCTTGCTATAGCTTTTGGGGTAAAAAAGAATGTCCGTAGACCCCACTGTTGTCTGCGAAGAGAAGGAAAATAACGCAGGAGTTGACTGGTGTGCAACTCGACACCGACCTCCCGCGAGAACCTTAGACCTCTTAGACATTTCTTGACCATGGTGCGCAACTGCACCGTATCCCCCTAAACAGTCAGAGGTAGGTGACAATTACGAATAAAAATATTGTTTACCTGAAAGAGAGTTACCAAAAAAATCCGCGATAGCATAGGCACATCTGAAATAATTAACCTAAATTATCAATTAATGTTATTAAAAAGAGTAGTGTTGAATACTTCAATTTGAGATTGTAATTTAATAAGGAAAAAATCAATCATCAACAAATTTAATGAATTATTTATTTTGTGTTTTTAGGATAAAAAACTCTAAATTGTAAAATTTAGATGAATAATGTAGATTTTACAAGGATTTTAATGAAATGGTACAGCTGCGTCATGCGCCTTGTCGAAGTGAAAATTCGACAGGGGCGAGATGATAGTCATGTTTTGTATTAAATTTGTATTAATGTGAATTTGTAAAATAAGGATGCAAATAAATTTGTATTAATGTGAATTTAAAACATATGTCTTTAAAAACCAGTAAGTAAAAGAATTTTGATCGTACAATATAGATAGATTTTATTTTTCACCGAGTAAAAGATTAGTCTAAGAAAAATCCTGGGTCTACATAAAAGCTCGCCTGAAAAATAATCTTCTTTGAAGTCTACGGTTTGAATAGATGTGTTTGTTGCAAATGAACTTGAGTCAAAAAAACGTTCTAGGATCATTATAATAGTTTATTTTAGATATGTCTTAGTGTATTCAGTGTAAACTAAAAATGTTATGTAAACATTTGAATGAATGATCAGCATAGTTTGTCCAAAATACTGAGTTTTTTACGGACTAATACATCAAAGTTTTCTTAGGAATTTTGAATTGAAAGATGTAGGTGAAAATAGTTATTTTACATTAAACCTTATACTTGTTTTTGCAAAAAATGACATGAAATTTACATTTTCCAAAAGTGTATTTCGAAATTTTCTCAATACTTCATTATGTTACATTCTTCGATAAGATTTATGTATTTAATGAAACTAGTTTATTGCACTCGACAGTGATAAAACACTTTTGTGTACACAGGTTATTATCCCGTACTTAATTTTTTCTGTGCTGTTCGGCATTATGAACCTCGAATTGTGGCATAAAAGTGGATATAATATGTATTATACCACTCTTCAAAGAACGTTAGGTTATTTAAGAATGTGACATACTCGGACTACAT
The DNA here is from genome assembly GCA_002313205.1 of Laupala kohalensis. Classification (NCBI taxonomy): domain Eukaryota; kingdom Metazoa; phylum Arthropoda; class Insecta; order Orthoptera; family Trigonidiidae; genus Laupala; species Laupala kohalensis. The sequence goes on from NNCF01126124.1 coordinate 1,381,677, forward strand.
ACATGAATGATAACCTCTTCTCATATTAGTTGGAGTTCCGCGATAAAATCTTAAAACTAATTACTCTTAATTTGTCGATTTTGCTAATTTAGCTTCCACACTGTCCAATCCTCCGAAAAAGATGGTATATTGTGACATGATCGGCAAAATAGGATTGTGGCATTTTGTCACGAGACATTTCCGTTTCCTTTGCAACTCATTTCATCATAAAATGCGTTTTCGATCCCGCGTATGTTCATGAAATTGGTTTCAATTATTTGAGTACAAAACTTTGTCATATATGACTCAAGAAGAAGAAAAAAATCTGGAAAGTGCCCCACTCATCTTTCTTATTACAGTAAATTACAAGAAAAACATGGCACTAAATACCCATTATTATTATTATTATTATTTAAATTTTAAGAAAAGGGAAAAACACTAAAAATCATAATATGTTATAATTATTAAAGTAGACAACATTAAAAAAATCAATCGGTTTCAAGTAATTATCATCAATCAATATTGTACACTCCTGATCATAATATCTAAAACAACAAGTAAAAATTGCATGAATTGTCTTCCACCTCAAACTCGTAGGCTGATATAAAAAGCCACCGCCTCTCAATACGGTGCGACGCACAGGAATGCGACTTAGTAATCTGTACGCAGAATTAACTGACCAACCAAAATGCTTCTATGCATATTTAAATAATTTTGAATTTTAAGGAAACAGAAGTGGAGCGCTGTGCGTTAATGAAGTCGATATGAGCTGTTCAGAAATAGGCTTCTATTCCCAATACATTCAAAGTCAAATCTTACGTTCGGTTTCGATGCATCAATTAGTGGCTGAGTTATCGGGAGAACAAAATTAACATACATACATACATATACATGCACATACACGTACACACATACATGCATACGACATTGGACATCATCGCCAAAATTTGATTATAGACTCTCCTGGAGCCAATTCGTAAAGATCCGAAGAGATCTCAACAAAAATATTTTTTTTCGACCGATTACAATAATTTTCTTATACCCTCTGTGTATGTGGAAAGTGAATAAAAGAGAAAATAATAGCTGTTTGCGGTTTTGCTAGCGTGAAATCGTCATTCGCTCAATCTTTTTTCCATTGATACCTACAGAGAATTTAAGTCATGAGTGTTACTAATTAGTGCTACTAGTGATCCCTGTTCATGAGTATGTTTTCTTTTATTGTTTGACGTTTTGTTTTAGCATTTCATTGATTTTGTTTCGTAAAATTCATCGATTTCTCATCTTGAACTTATTAAACTAAGAGAGGAAATAGATTTGAAACATAGGGATTTGCGTTTTCATAATGGAGTGTTTTACGTATTTTTAATATTAAAAAGTATTATATCGATCCTACTCAGAAATGAGGCCATATTACTTCACTTTTTCATTCCACTATACCTTTACTCTGTGAATTTCACCAATATCAAATGATCCGTTCTCAAGGGAAAAAATGCATTAACACAACTACTGCTTGCTTAATATTTTTTTACACCTATCATGAGGAAATATTACGAAATCTTGAAAACAAAACTGCTCTATAGTCTTTTTGAAAACCAGTTTGCAGAGCATGAAAAGAAGTTTACGTCACTTGTAGATTAGAAGAGAAAATGTTCCTGCCTTCGCCTTTATCAGGAATATATTTCTTTGGTTTTGTTTTCGTATCGACCCTCGGAGGAAATGAATTTTTTAAAGATTTGTTGAAGTTCGTGTTATAAGAAAATAATGCAGATATTGGTCTGCTTTCGAATTTGACTCATATACATCCAAGTGGAGATGAGATTAATCCCACTACGTCCTAGCTTATCCTCTGCCTTTGTTTAAATTATCCCTATAACACGAATATTTCCTTCTCTTCCCTCCTCCTCTTCCTTAATTTACTTTCATCTGCCTTCCTCGTACAATAGCTTCTCATTTGTGTACCATCTCCCTACGTAAAGGCGCCGCTTTACAGTGGGCGAAATCGGCAAGAACTGGTTAATATATAGCTCTAGAATTTAATTTCACTCGATTTACAGCTCTATAATTGTTTTAAATCTGTATAGTTTGTGACGTAAATTAGTAAATTTCTTTTTATACTATTCGGGAATGGTTTTCCCTAAAAAACTGATAAGAAAATAATTATCAATTCCAGTGCTCTATAATTAGAACTCATCTGATAAAATAGCCTCAAAATTATATATATTTTTATTTGTTTCATGTTCTATTAAGATGGAATCGTGATTGAGTTACACGTTTGAAGTATGACATGCGGGAGAGTTCCACTTCTTTACAGTTATTAGAGGAGTGCCACATAGATCCAGTCGCGGGACCGCTGCAACGGGTGTTTTTTATTCTCCACATATAGTTGTAATTCAAAGTTCGACTCTATAATTTATTTTGATGATTGTGTAAGATGTTTCATCTGTTGCAACAATGCGAGAGCGATACGGTTCCAAGCTGAACGGTTTAGTCAGCGGATTGAACGGTAACAGTTTCTAGTTGCAAGAACCCACCTCTAGTTGAGATGGGTTCTAATGAGAACAAACACTACATTTCTTATTAAAAAACCCAAATAATTACCATAATATTGCAAAAAAAACTTTGCATATGTTCTTTAAAGTTTTTAGTGTGATCCATAGCATCGATATGAAATTATTATTATTATTATTATTATTATTATTATTATTATTATTATTATTATTATTGAAGATGCATTACAAAACACACAACATTATAATACATTCACATTATTAAATCGTTTTTAATTGATTGTTAGATATGTCAACCGTTTATCCTTTTTTAGGAACAGTGCTCCACTTTTAATTAAGAAAACAATTATGCGCAGCTAGGTCCGAGTTGCGGATGGAGGATACTCTTATTACATAGTTCCCTCGCCACATACACTAATGATAACATTTTTTTAAAACAATTTGTATTTGAAGAAAGGAAAGGCAAAATTGATGAAAACTCATAGTTCAACAGAAAATCATCTCAGAATAGTTGCGTACGAATTAATAATAATAATAATACGACAAGTAAAAGTATGGTGAATGAGGGAGAATATCATAATCTGTATTTCAATATATAGTGTTGCTTTTTGTGGTTTCCAAATCATGTAGATCACCAAATTGGTTTGTTACAAATAGTAATAAAAAATATCATTTCTACAGATAGCTAAGATGAAATTTTATGAGTAACAAACGACATGGCTTCGACATCGTGAGGTCCGTATAGTACACTATTCGTCCAAAAGAATTTTCGTATTCCGCCCACTGCTCACTGACTTTATTGAGTGGGTTGGAGTCGCAACATTATTGCGCGATGCCGTGTAATATTTGCTGGCAGAGTTAGCAGCGCTTGCTGCATATTAAAGGCCCTCACATAGCGCCATTCGTCCGCGAAGGCCATCGAGAGATAGACGCAGCACGTTTGCTGCTGGTGTTCATGGAACAGTGTATCCATAGCATTACAATGCGACCAGTACAAATTTGTATGGCAAAGGTAACTGAACGCTCTATGATACATAATTTTGACCATTTTATTGCTAGGTTTTAGTGTAACATCTGTCCTTTTAGTGCAAAAATGGACCGTGGTGTAGTGCATAGCGCGTAGTACACTCACTTTGTGATGCTGGTTCTAATTCACGTTGACTGTGCAGTGGTGGATGATACGGGTTTGCGGTAGGGTTTCTCTTTTCTCCTGTGTTCCATCTCACCACAATATTTACTTATCGTTATTGACTCCTTATATCATTTGCACATATCACACCATACGCCCATGTTACCACTATGAGGTTATAAATTTAATAATAGAGGTCGCCTGGTAAACGGCGATAGAACACTACATTGAGTAGTCTCCCCGTCAATATCCCGAACGAATACAAACATGACTGTTCAGTTTCGAGTCCATTGCACACAACTCATAAATCATAAATACGTCGAAGGTGTAGGCTGAAGGTATTACATTAGGTTAATGTTTAAAATTAAAAATTATTTTTAAATAAGGTGTGAAACTGAACAAAAATATGTTCTCCTTAAGTACACATATAATAGAAACGAGTCTTTTTTTCTGAAAATGTTTTACGGGCGATCATTATATTTCACTGATATAGTATACTGTTATTATCTGAGCCGAGTATAGTAAATACAAAAAATATGATTTATTATGTACAACACTGGAACCTTATTTGTTTGCGTGGCTATCTAAACACTCACATATGTAGTAGACAGAAAGTCATGAATTATACGAAGAAATCCGGAAGTCACGAAGGAAATGTTTAATTAGAAAAGTTTTAGTCACGGAGGAAAATATGTAAATTCCGCGACGTACATTTGGTCAGAATAACTGGTTCGATAAAGTCTAGAAATATGACACATGTTTTTACTACTCATGACACATTTTTTGCATTTTAACGCGAAACTTTCATTTTGACTGACAGCTTTGAACTTCCATCATGCGCTAAAATGTACAGGTACAGTCCTAGGTAGTAACTTTTAATATTAAAGAGTTTTGTAGACTAATAATTAAATATCACCAAAGCACTTAGCAACAAACGGCGACATTAAAGCAAAAGAAAATACAATTTACCAACATTCTATGTTGTTTTCCCTGCAATTTGTGACAAACTGTGTAAATAAAAAATTTATTTCCTAAATCATTTGAGTTATTTTAAAATCAGCTTATGTATCCTTGTTTTTTTTGTTCTCAAAGAATAATACATTGAATTATTATTCACTTTGTCCGATTTCATAGGACTATCTTATGTCCGATTTCATAGGACTAATATATATCTTAGGAGTCTCAAATAATTTAACGATAAAAAACACCGCTGTTTACCTGTTTTTTATTACCGCATATAGAAATAAGAAGTGGAATAGTTTTCAAATTCTAGAATAATTCTATTTGCTGAGAACAGTTATTTTAACCCTTTCATTAAAGTATTTTTATTTTCCAATTATACAGAATAAGCAAACCACCCTCATTTGAAAAGATACATACAACAATTATTACTAAACATTCAATTTTATTAAACAATTCACCCATAAAACAAAAATAAACATTTATTTCCTTTGTTTAAAAACGTACGAAAATTTACATCAACTCTAAAAAAATTTGAACTGAGACATGACTATATTTTACCCCACAGTGGGTATTAAAACACCTTTTTAACAGGTCTAATCTTTTTAGCACATTTCGCCCGACATTGCGTGGGGTTCCTACATGATATTCTTAATTAAATGATATATCTTAATTAAATTAATTTCCATTATTCTCTTCTTCCGTGGGATTAAATTTTCATTTTTGATCATTACAAAACTTAAATAGTACTTAGAAAACCATTAAAAATACACACAGTTTTTCAGTATTGTACGCCACTATTTAAATAATTAAAAATTATTTTAAAATTCAGGCAGTAGGAACATTCACATTACACAGAAATAAAGAGAGCTCATTTTTTAAGACCCCTGAATTCTTGTGTTCTCATTTCCTTTTGTTATGTACTTGAAAACAATGTTCTTCACGACCATTATATGATTTTGCTTCCCCGATTCGGACACGTAGATTATACGTTCCGTGGATTGACCTCCTGACATGAAGCAACCCACGTAGAAATTTCGAATCGTTACAACGTCGTGGCGAACTTACACCTGTAACATCGTGGCGATGTTACACCTGTAACATCGATTCAACGTGGGAGAACGGCGTCATCAGAACGTCGTAAAAAAAATTCTTATTCGACACCGGGTAACGACGCCAAACCAACGTCGTCACACGACTTTCCTGAAAATGTCGAATTATCATTTTTATTACACCTTTCATGGATATTATTCATCTTCTTACTTTGTTAAATCATGTTCTACTACTTGTAACACTCATTCTAATAAAAACGTTGTTTAACAATCTCCGTCTCTCTAGTTCCTCTACAGAGTCGTTTGAACCAGGGTCCTTTCCATCTCATGTCAAGCACGCTACCATTGAGCTACTGCAACATTGTGATAAATGCTAAGTTTTTATCCTCTTGTATTGTCCGTCTTATTGGTACCATGAACATTAAACACGTAAAATAGTAATCTCCGAAAACAAGTAAAAGATATGATGTTCTCGGCAAAATTAATGTGTGTAATGAGTAAAGGTTAACATTTACAGATTAAAAGCCAATTTTAATTTTTTTTTCTGCCTCTGTAATTCACCAGTATTAACCATACTTCTTATTTTTATGTCAATAAGACTTGAAATGTGTCTCTCTAAATTTCAAATAATTCCATCGATTCTTTTTCCGATGTTAATGCAACTGACATTCCTAATACTTCACTTTTATTAGTAGGTATATAAGTAGATGTATAAGGAAAGAATTGTATTCGGTCAAAAATAATTTGTAGATGAGAATTGTCTCCAGGAGAGCTAATTTCAAATTTTACCGATGTCAATCGTATGTGAGTGTATGTCAAGAATATAGTTTCTGCGATAATTCACGAAGAAAATGATGCATCGAAACCAAACTTGAGAATTGACTATGAATGCATTGCGAATAGAAGCCTATTAATAGAATGCTCATTCCGAGTTTATTTTCACTCTGTGCCTCACTTCCGGTCTCTTAATATTAAAAATTTTGAAAACATAATATTATTGTTCAAGAAGTACAGAGGTCTGGGTGGAAATGGTGTACAGTTGTGGAAGGCGAACGGGTGGTATAGTGGTTAACACCCTTGCGATCAAAGCAGGAGTCTCGGTTCGATTCCCGGCTCGTCGCCATTTTCACCTGACCGAAAGTTATCCCATATCTTCTTCACGTGTAGTGTACACGGAAGAAATATGTACATTTGGGATTATATATTTTTAAACTGATTGAACCGTTGTCGTTGTGTTTCATAATTTTAGTATATGTTTCTTATCCATAAATTATATTAAATTTATATTGCAATGAGCGTTTTTACTGCTGCTTTGCGCTTATTGGAAAGTTGAGTAAGGCACACTCCAGATTTTTTGTATTAGACTTGTTTTGATTTGTATTAGACCAGTTCAGAATCGAAGAAGGAGACCAGAGAACAGTCACCAAACATGCATGAGAGAACGGCCACAAAGCACTTTTTCATCATTCACACCTTTCTAACATTAAAGTCCAATAAGTAAAGCCACAGTATCGTAAAGGCAGTAAATGCCGTATCCAGTGTTTTGTTTTTTATTATTAAAAAAACGTAGTAAACCTAAGACCTAATAGAATTCTATTTAGCCGTGAAAAGTGTCACCTGGAAGGTAATTTGTAACTTAATTACAATTCTAATTTAAAAACTTACTAAAAATGAAATAATAAATAATGAAAATGTAAGGTTGCGATCCTCTCTCTGTTCACAATGCGAACTTTGAAATGATTCCTCATATGTGGCAGTAGGTCAAGAATAACGAGACAAAAGGTGTATTTACCAAAAGTTAACTTTAAAAAATTAAAATATAGCGATAAATAAATGGCTGTGAATATACAATAGTACGGAAGCACATATAAGGGAGGCCATCGTAATACAATATGAGAACAACATGTACAGAGATACAGACAATTCTCGGAGAACGGAAATGGAAAATTTACATTACACTACTAAAAGCACAACTCAAGAACATTTTGTTAAACCAAGGGTCAATAAATCTATCTTTGCTAAAACATTTGTTTATCTTGGCCCAAGATTAACATTTGTTTATCTTTTAACCTGTGGCCTACTAACATTAAATCAAGTCCAAATTTAAAAATATTTGCATAGGAAAGTTAAAAATTGGCATTTTTTACTTTCCATGCATAAAGAGAATTGTTGAGGCATCTTCAGAACTTGAACAACAACAACAACAGATCAGTACACAAAGGTACAATCACGTACAATCAAAACTCGAACTACTACGACAGTGCACTGTTGGAAGCAAGTCCGCGGTCTGCGAAAACACGTGCTAGGGAAGAATTTCTCCAGAAACTTGTGTGAGCGGCTGCCGCCCGGGCGTTCTCTCCTACTGTGGGTACGTGTCAATATGCTACAATGCCCCTCTCCTTACTTCACCGGTCAGACGCCTATCTAGGTCTTGGAGACCAGTTGAGAATACTTTGGGGCGTTCTATGGCTTTCAATGTTCTGCTACTCCGCCTTCAACCGGGACGGGCACTCCGTGTGTCTACCTAATAAGTCTATATACGAGCCGCAACCGTTCCTTTACACAAACTATCCCAACATCCTTCGAAACTCTTCGGTTGTTAATCTTTGAAGAACTCAGAGGGTAGGATTCGTTCATGGAGTTGAATGTTGAGGATAGCTGACAATTGGACTTCAAAACGACTCGCATTTAACTTCATATAAATTGCTAATATGGACGATCAATTGAAATGGCGGATTGATAACCCAAGAAGCATTACTCTGTAAGAAAGGCAATGGTCATTTTACATTGAATGTCTTCACGAATTCATCAAAATTGGTTCATTGTCCTTCTCGTGATCATACACTGATGAATTTCTGACTATGAATTTAATTAATTAATTGATTGATTGATTTATAACTAGTCATTTTGTCTTACCTCACTTACTCTCTCTCTTCATTCTTCTCAGGCCTCCAAATTGGATTTTCCTTCTTTACTACCAAAGGTAATTAGTAAAAAAATACTATTTTGTTTTTGCAGCTTTGTTTTGTATATGACGGCGCTTTTTCCCTAAAGTAATGTGTTCAGTCATGTAGTTTGAACTTAGTTAAGTTTCCACTTTCAAATTTAGTAATAATCAGAATTATATTATGACTTTAATATCGGAGAACGTTTGTTAGTAACATAATGTTGTTTCGAAGGGCATTACTTATCTACAGTTTTGGGTTTGTAATATTTTCCTGCAAATTATTTTCCATCCGACAAAACTGTTATAGTAAGACTTATTAGGTATGAGCGTTTCATCATGCTGTATAATTAGAAAATTTGTGTTCTGCAGTTAGATTGGGATCTCATATAGCATAGTGATGTGAGAATAATGTCATACTATGCCACAGCAAACCTCGATGGTACTCAAGAGGTTCGCGGAGGGTAGAGCTCTGCAATTTCTTGACCTCGGCAATAGGGGGAAGAGGTGTGGCCTGTATCTCGCTCCGGCCGATTTGACCCCAGGATAAAACCTGGTACTCATTTTACAGCATGCTGAGTAGGCTTGGGAGTCAATCTGGATATTTGGGTGTGATGAAACTCCCCACCCCGTCAGGGATCAACCCCCAGCTATCCAGCAATCACTTTAGCGCTGTACCTACTGAGTCACGCTGACTCTTGATGTTGTGAGAATTGTGATCATTGATAAGTGAGGGAAAGTTTGTGTTTTGTAGTTAGATGAGCGAATCCTACCTCTGAATCCTTCAATAGATTCCAAACCGAAGTGTTCTAAAAGCATCTGGGATAGTTTGTACGAGGAGTCGCCAGCGGCTCGTCGAGCAACAGACACTATGATAATGTAACCCAACCAAACGAGAACGAACTGCATGGACGCATTCCGCGCAGCGCTGCGACAAACCTTGCCGTCCACTCCTCATGTTCGTACTTACAGTGTTGCTTGGTGGTGTGGGCGCTGCTGTAGTAATTGTTAGCAAATTCTGCAAGTAAGAAAAAAACAACAACAATAAATTCATCTCTAAAAACGTTTCTTGTCCTATTCACGAGAATTCATTATAGACCATCGCATGTCTAGTACTTGGAAACAAGTGTCTCGCTTACTGCTACCGCGAAATGTTTGTTTTTTTCGTCGTAATATTGGAGTTAGATTCTTCTTTCTTCTTTTAACGCTCCAGTAATTTCAACATTTCAGATCAGTGGGTTGGTGTACGTATTGATAGGATTGAGAGACTCTTAATTACATATTTTGAGGAACGTCAACCGTGAATCTGCGATAGCAAAAGTAGAATATTCATCGAGAGAAAATCAAGAAACTGGTAAATGTATATTCAAAAGATAAAAATTTACGGCAACCTACAAATTAAGTCAGCCTCTGTTTGTTGGAATACTTGTTCATAATGAAATGGATTCTCCGATAATTGTATTTCAATATTTTCTTTCATTTCATGCTTCCATTTGTATGCTGATCAGGGATAAACATATGTTGGAGTTACAATTGGGCACAGGGGATCTATTCTGATTTAACTCAACCGAAAAAATATTTATTAAGAGGTTTTCGACAGCTAATTTTGTCTTCTCCAGAGCGTCTCTCCTGGAGGGATATCTGTGACATTCCACATACGTCGTGTTAAAAATCGTGTCATAGTGCACTAACTGATTTTATTGGCTCATGTCTCTTTAAAAAGGCGCAAGGGACTTGACACTCTTTTAATAAACTAGAATATTTGCGTATTTTTCCTATGCAGAGAAACAGAGATACTAACGCCCATTGAATAAAAACATGTATACCTACGAAAAATAATAGAAATTTAAATAAAACTAATAGAATAGACTTACACCCTTAAAAAAGCTATTGAGATATTAAATATGTTATATGATTGCAAATAGGAATGTGTATAAAGTATTTCCTTTATTATTCCTTTCGTAACTTCTCTTTGAGATAACATAATTCTCCGAGTAACATTTCTAGGCCACTTACCACGAAGCTCTACTCCTCTCGCAGCTTTGAAGTCAATTTCCTGCAACGTGTACCACAAACCGGCGAACTCAAACCCCTCCCCTTTTTCTATTTCTTTTACTTGCGTTTCTTTTTCTCAGCGTGCTCTTCACTCTCGCGCGGTTCCTCAGCAAAGGGACCACTTAAAGGGAAACAATTTCGCAGAGTGCGCCCGCAGTCTTACTTTTTTGACCAAACGCCGCACCTTCTGTTTCCTGGGCGTCCGTCTTTATTAGAACGAATAAGATGACTTCTTTTGGTGCAACCAATTCGTAACTACTCAGCATCATGAAGTTTTTGTTTTTCACTTTTGTTGCAAACCTGACATTTGTTGTAACATAGATGACTTTCATTTGGTGTAAATGCGAGAAACTGGTTTTGAACTTAAAAATATATACTATCAAATTTTACAAACTGAACATGCTGGTTTAATGGCACGGAAAATTGAATGTAACTAAAGTTATGTATTATAATACGAACAATCACTTATATTTAGCCATTTCATTGATTAAATTTGACTTTTTTACTGTTTCATTGATCTGAATAGTATGTCAGATACTACTTTCACTCATCAGCTAGCTGTAGCACACTTCACTGGGTTTCATATTTAGCATTGGTAAGTTAACAGAAGTGTTATGAATAGTATATGATAAGACACAATAGATAAGCATATATTAACGTACAATACTCTGCAAATACTGTTTATTACTTATCAAACGCGTTAGAGCTTGTCAGGGCTCAAGAAATCAAGTTACACCCTTTTCAAATAAAACGTGTTAAGTAGCTTTTCTTCTTGGTATAACATTTAAATGTTATCTGGAAGAGGAAAATGTGAAAGATGAAATAAGGGGAAAACGTCGATGCTTTGATTTTTTAACAATGCTTATCCGAGAAAATGCCTGTAACATACCGGATACATGCACAACTTAATTTGTTCTGGACTTGTATAGCATGGAATATACAATGTACTCATAAATATCTGAATGTAATTTCCAAAATAAGCTGAGCCAGCAACTATCTTTAAATAATTGTCACAGAATTTTAAAAATTTCTATGTTTCATATAGTAGCGGTAATGTTCTCTTAGAGCTCACTTCTCGTTTAAATTTGGAATTTGTATTTCACTTCATTTTTTATTGGGGCTTTACGGCTCGCCGACATCGAGGTCATTAGAGTACTAAAATTTTTGTACAGATAGGGAAAATGCTGTTACTCACTAAAGGGAGCCAACATGACTCCCGCGTGTGGGACTCGCCGAACGACTCAACCATACCCACTAAAAACCCTCCTGAAATACTATTTATCCAAACATGAGAAAGAGAGAGAGAGAGACAGCAGTTTCCTAAAATTATAAATACCGAAAACAAAGAAAGAAGTAAATTTAGAGAGAAAAATGTAAATTTAAAGAAAAGGGAAAAAAAATGATTTAAATCCAAACCCTCCGGAGAACTTGTGGGAGGAACCCCGTTTCAATTATGGATTTGAGTAACGACATACGGAGAAAGATCAGATACTGTTCCAGAGGCCACATTCCTGAAGGAATCTAAAAATATGTATCAAAATCGGTTCATTTTGCCCAAGCATAACGTTCAAACTGTTGGGTAGATTGTGTCGCCGTCGGCTGGCACTATATTTGAGACACTCCAGAAGAAAGTGTTCCACGGTAAGTGTTGTGTTGCAAGTTTCACAGATGGGGGGAGGTTCACCGCGTAAGACATGAGCAAGGGTAAGATAGCGGTAGCCAATACGAAGACGTGTGAGGATTACTTCTTCACGTCTGTTCGTACGGGATGAAGACGACCATGTCTTAACGGAGTCTTTTACCTTCCTCAGCTTGAAGAGGCAAGTTTCCCATTCGTCTTGCCGTGTCTTAAGAATCGACGGTCTTATGGCAACCTTTGAATCTGACGTAGGAACGGTTGAAACATCAAGAACTGCCTTCTGTGTTCCCTGCTTCGCTGCCTCATCAGCTTCTTCATTATCCATAATACCCACGTGCCCAGGAACCCAACAAAGGACTATTTAAAAATTTTGAAATACTAGATGGCTTATTAGATTCTGAATTGTCAGCGTAAGGGTGTCAGAAGTGTACAGAGAAGACACTGACCACAGAGCACTAATAGAGTCAATGCAGAGAACCACACGCCGTATTGAAGATAGCTGAATGAACTTCAGCGCTTCAAGGATTGCCAATTTCTCAGCAGTTTACACACTGCAAAATGAATGGAGGCGAAAAGAACGGTTGACACTGGCAGTGGAAAACAGCGCCAACGTAATTATTCATGGCTGAGCCATCTGTGTATACGAACATTCGAGTATGATCCAAATAGAAGTTTTTCAGTTCTCCGAAGTGCTGCTGGCACACAGCAGCAGGAGTGTCCTGCTTTGATAATAATCACTTTATGATGATAATAATAATATCACTTCATAATAATAGAGTGAACAAATGGAATTGGCACCAGGAATGTGTGGAGTCAACAAAATAATAATATTATAGAATTATAAATTCCGAGCAAACTAAGAAACTTCTTAGGCCAAAATGAAGACTGAAAATACTTAATTATTTCAATACCTATAAATTTCCTATAAACTTCTACTTTGCATGAATTCTTATAGCGCATAAGTTGCCGACAGGATCATTTAACAAAACTCAAATTATTTTTTTTACCTCGAATTTGACGAAAATAAAGTTTATTCTTTTTACTGGATTGTTTTATTATATTGCAAAGCGTATTTGAAATAGTCTACGAGTATATTTCCTGATATTCATGAATTATTTCTAAAAAAATTATAGTTGCTTATCCTCTCGTGACCCTACGAGAGAGAAATCGTAGCAGTCGTAACAACATCAAGAAATAATCCTTGTTGACTTTTCCTTAATTTTACATAACAAAATATAGCATTTTATACATTTTTTATCTCTTGTAGAAACATGTTTCTGGAGTTTAGTAAGTTTCCAATTTACATGCCTTAATTATATTCATAGTTATTTGAGTAATTTGGTGGTATGCTATTGTCAGAAACACCTGCACCATTTACTGATAATTTTATATGTGCCGATTTCAGAGATAATTCAAGGTCTGATCACCTTGTCTCCTTGTATTTAGGCTGCCAGGCAGAGCAAAATTAATAAAAGGTGCGAGAATTTACAATTAAAAGATGAGGAAACAATTATTCTTTCTAATGAGACCACGTAGGTCAATTTCTATTCTAAGTCATCTCTGTTCTGTATACTTATCAAAACCGTTCGAGCCGACATAGAGAAAAAGAGCTATACTTTTACTTTACTTTATATATTCAGAGAACAAGGATAGAACATGACACTACTACAAGTGCTTCCACTATTTGTTACGTGATTCAGGAAAAATATTTCCTAAAATTAGAAGTTGCACAACCTAATGATATTCACCTCGAAATTTCCAGATTTTACTTCAAATTGGAAGTTTATTGAAAAAAGTTTTCATTTCATTTAAATTGTTTGTCTTCATCAAAATCACTTAATATTGAAGTATCTGAGTAGACGAGTGTGCGTAGTCACAAATGATTTTTGACCAGCAATTTTCCATAATATCAAGGGAAAATGTTGAATACAGTCTCATTTAGAACTGATCTTAGTATAACATTCTCGTTATGACCACGAGATAAATTTTTCCATTTATTTTCTGTACTTTGAGAATAATCATTTTTTATTTGCTTCAGTATGTTGATTCTACCATCATCTGAGTTTGCTTAAGAATTTGTACTACAGTAAGCACGAAGGAATAGGAAAATATTCTGTATGAACAGGTGTGTGCTGATGACCTCACGACCTCGTCTCTTTTCCGCCTTATCATTATTATAATTATTATAGTTTTCAGAGAAAATACTTGTTTGAAAATTCTCCCCGTTGATGAAACATTGTTGCTTCTGACTGGTTAGGTTTATTGCTTCCGATTTACGGGTTTGGAAGCGCGATCATAGAAGGTTTTTACCGATCTGCTTGAGTTGAATTACTTCACTCCGCTAACAAGCATACCGAAGTTCCCTAACATTCATTCATTGATTCATTTATTTATGTGGCCACAGAATATGGGAAATATTCATAAACGTAAGATCTCTTTTACAATATACTAAGATAAATACTGACACGATTTAGAAATTGAGTTTACTGTGTTTATTTTGAATTTATCCGAATTTCAAAAATTAATATCTTCTCATGACACCAATGTTCGTGTTTCGTACGTAACATACTCTGAAATAGTTGGTTTAAAAGAGGTAGTCAAATATAGAGCAATGAACAAGAAGTGTTAATGCGATTGTTATGAGTTTTTGGAAGATATGTCAATGTTTTTCACATAACTAGTACATTCAATATTTGTAAACATTTTATTACTCGCGTAAACCTCAGTAACAGTTTAAATAAATCGGCTATATTCGTTTGTATTAAGTAGAAGTTTCTATTTCAATTAAATGCTTTCCAAACGAATGTTTTCAAATTATTTTTTAAGAGTGCTCATTTGTGTTAACATTGAAAAAAAAGCGGATAAACCGATTTTAGTGACTTAATAACGAGGGATAATGAACGAAAGACCAAATGAAAAGAAAACGCTATCATGAAACACATAAATGGAGAATGAAAATTCATTAGTGCTCTAAACATGTTGCAATAAATAAACGAAAGAGAGTTATGTGGCTTAAAACGAGATCGGTTCACCTGTAAACTTTCAATAAACATTCGATCTTGAATGTCGCAAATTGTCACTCTGATCATTTAAAGATGGGATATTTTGTACTGTCACAGTAATAAATTTTCCACGGAATACTGTAATCGGAATAAAGCGTTATATGAAAATTCACTGGACTCAATATTCCGTGCTCGATACTTGAGACACTTTTCTTCAAACAATTTCAAAAATATATTCAACAACACACGTCATGATTACCTTCAATAATTTAAGTTCATTTCAATAAAACAAATATTCGTGAATATGTTTCGAAACATGACCGTTAATAACGCCCACGGCTTTATTAGCAGTATTATTCATTAGGCAAATTGCTTTTATGTATAACAATAATAATTATTAAGAAATTACGGAATTGTAGGGGAGTTTTTAGTTACAGCTTATCCCTTCGTTATAACTTAGTGAAGACCAAGAAAGCATATCTGAAATTTTTTCTAGATATTTAAATCATTTTTTACTACAGATTCAAAAGGTGTCGGCGCGAATTAAATGACTTCCGTTAATTCTGACTCATCTTAAAACTAGTGGTGCAATACCATGGTACATACTTTCTCGTATACGTTTCTCCGTCTGCAGTATAGAGTGAGAAATAATGATATAGTGAAAGGGTCATTTCTGGTGTGGTCCTCTATATTTTGGTCGTCTTCTAGTGTTATATTCATGCTCAAAGTCACTAGGTGAACTTATTACTGTCTTGTATTTGAAATTTGAAAGTAAAATAAATATTCAGAATATTATTTCAAAACATAAAAGTATATGTCTTATAAAAATCGTAAAAGTGTTATGTAAATGTAATTTCGTTGTAGACAGAAATTGATGTATCTTTGTTTCTGCAGTGCGTTTGCTGTCCTCCTATGTATTTTATCATTATCATATCTTTCATTTCACCTTACCAAAAGGGTATTCTACGTCTGTTTGGTCCATTTACACTGCTAAATATTTTTCAAACTTATTGAAACAGGAAACTAATGTGTAAGTGCAGCAGACAGAAATTATTTTACTGCGTATATACCAAACTTTCAAGCGAAATACCGCTAATGCGAATGTAATGCATAATAATTGTAGTTTACGTACAGAAAATTTAAGCAAAATCGTCGGATCCGTTTTCGAGAAACATTGAAACGAGTACTTTGACCTTCATGTGAAGTACCCATTGTTTTAAAGTAAAAATACATAATTCAGAGAACGAGCATTGACAAGAAGTAAATTCTACCGTAAATACGAAATATGAATTAAATATATTCATCTGTTTACTCAGAATCGTTGCGCACAGATGGACGGATGTTAAGCCAAAAACAACTTTTTCTGAATCAGGAATAACCGAAACAGATATTTCCGTCGAAATCTCTTTCGATTTTTTTCAGTTACAAAACCTTCTATGTACTATATGAGAGAAAGTAAAAACAGTAAATTGTAACTAAGGTAAAATGTATTTTCACATTTTCTCAACAAATTTTTAGTATTTCCATTGTCCATACCATTCTTCCGCTGTTATATGACATATCTTTACAACGTACTATTCGTGGCCGCGATACCAAATGCAAAATCGTCACGTCTGGACTGGCCATGTAAACACGCATAGACTGGCCTCGCATTGTGTGTCCGGGAAATATCCTCGAAAAGTGATCCTACTTACATTGTCTATTATTCTTTGGTTATTGTTAACGATACCTACGCACTGTATGAACCTTTTTTCAATCTTCTCCTATTGCTTTTGTTTACTTTCGCTAGGCATTGTGTACTATGTCTGATTTTTTATAATGCCTGTGACAGACACAAAACCTGATGAATATCTAGATCAAGTTTGAAGCGACGTGTAAAGTTCGAATTAAATTTAAGGTTGTTTTATAAAGGTCATACATATTCGAAAGAGTTTATGGATATTTTCACACATTTGACAAATGCTCTTCCTTTCTCCACACACTTCTTAAAGTGATATTTTAATATAGTAAATGCAAATTGGACGCCATAATAATGCAGGTGTCAGACACCCAATTTATCATTGAGACACTTCCCCAACGCAGATATCTTCAATTTCGTGATCCGTCAGTTTGCATCGCCTACAGGAACTCGATAATGGTTCTGTCATCCCCCACCCCGTTCCCAAACTCCACTAGTCCCTCTGCTTTGGAGCTGTTTGCGTTTCCAATCACGTCTCAACATCCCTTGATTAATTCACGGGTGTATGAGGGTTAATGGCATGCACGGCGAGGGAAAGTCCCAGGAAGGGTTGCTGGAACGAATGACAACCCACTCATCTCCCTACAACAACCGTTTTCCTTCCAATTCCGATTTATGAGTGATATCTCTCCCTGTCGTTTTTGGTGTTCTTAGCGTCAAATTAAGTAAAATAAAGAGACTTTGGCATTGCACTGAGGGAGGTCACCGTAAGTTGGCCAAAATGTAGGTAGTTCTCTCTTTTTATTTATAAAATGTCCCGCAACAGTTGACATTAAAAATGAATAAACAAATAATTAGAAACATATGACCTTTTATGGAGAAATAATATTTATATTTTCTTTGAAGAGTTCACTAGATTTTGACATAGATTTAAGTCGTCGTCAGTTGGTCAAGTAATAACAAATTATAACAATAAACATAACAGGACAAATGAACATGATATAAATATAAACACAAAATATGTTTACAAAAAGGCAGAAACACAAAAATGTTTTAATATTGTGTGTATGTATCTCGTTTCCGCCAACTAAGGCCCACGAATGACGAGTGTCAGTAAGGCTCAATTGTTGTGTGAGTTTACTCACTAGATACATCGTGAATTTTACCGAGATCGGAGGAACAGCGTCTAGATATGATCCAGATTGCTGTATCCGAGTATTAGAACTGCGGTTGCTAGTCGCAGAGGGTGAACTTTTCATACATCACAGCTATTTTAACTGAGATGTGGAAATGAAAAGCTACAAATTTTATCTTGCCCCACCCGGGAATTGAACCCGGGATGACTTGGCGACGAGCGATCACGCCGACACTGTAGCCACGGAGGGGACAGTTATATTGTATTATAAACCAGATAGTTTTTCAGTGTCTGTACGACCTTATTATAAATTCAAGGTCGTAAGTTTATAATAATTTATTTAATTATATAATGGGAATTAATTGTAGAAGGAAGAATTAATAAAGTCAACTTGAACTAGCTTTTGCAGACACTCACAACGTTTCGTAACAGGTTTGTGACTTTGTCAGGTATTTCTTAACAACGTCAATACATGTACATGGATGTGCGACATTAGTTTCACAGGATTATGTAATTTGATTCATGTTGTCACAGTTACACGTTTGTGAAACTAGGTTATTGCTTAAGTGCAATAGCATTGATTGATTGTTTTAATATAAATAAATAACATGAATGTTTTAAATTTATTATTATTATTAATATAAATGAAACTAAGTTCTATATTGAAAATCCCTTCTAGTGGTATAATTGTTATTTCCTCAAACACATTTGTGATTTATGTTCTTTACATCTTCCTTAATTGAATTATTGTATCTTAGAGATTGCACATCACCATATTTATTATCACACAAAAAGTTTATACATTCTAGCTTCACACCTTCCCTCCTATGAACAGTTTTCTAAGTAATAACGTTTATATAAAAATATACTTTAAGTCAATACTCTGTTACTTGCAATTAGGTGGAGATAGAAACAAAATGTTTATTTACCCATCTTTTGATCAGCTTTGTTATGTTTACGACAAAATGTTTACGCGTACAATTCGCAATGTTTACTCATGTAATGTAATAATCGAGTTAAAATTTAACTAGTTCATTGTAGTTAAGAGAATGTTTTATTTTTAGCTGCAAAACTGAAACGAAGACCTTTTATAAAACTTGTATTTGAATTATATTACTTCGAGTTTAAATGTCTCTAGTTACTCTGAAATAGCGAACATTCGATTAGTTGCTATTCGTTTGGACTTTTGAGTGGAAACTTTTCGGTTGACTAGCTGAATTTTCCGAGCATATTCTTCAATGCTGTCATTCCTGGCAATTTGCTCGTGCGAGCGACGTCCAACCCCCACCTCGTCAGCAACTCTGTCTCTTTTTCTATTTCCGAGCCGCAAACTCACCACTTTCTCCCTAATTGCAATCCCCATCCCTCTGCCTTCCCCTCTTTTGTGCTCCCACAGCGCTCCCACAGCTCCGACGCTTCCCCTTCCTTCTCGTGTACATCACCGCTTTCCCTGGACCCTCCCATCTCGAATGTGGGCGCAGCCAGGAGACGAGCTTCTGATACCCAAAGCAACAAATATCATTTTGTAAATAAGGTATGAGAAACAGAGATATACAGGCATAGACTTGTATTATTATTGGTGACGTCAATAATTGTTTTCTCAATGAAATTTTGTTCACTTCAATATTTTTTATTTAGATACAAAACATGTTGATATTCACATCAATTCCTTTCTGAACATAGGATATACATTAAGAAGAATCTAAATGACAGGAAAATCATCACAAAACACGAAAGCTAGGATACTTAGTATTTTATGCTCAGGCGTGACATTAAAGATGCTCTATTACTCGAATCATCCTGAGTTTGTATTCCCACGCACATTATTGCAAGGGGCGTATCTATGGGGGTTCAATTCCCCCCCCCCCAGAAATAAAAAGAAAATTTGTTCTTTTTGTGTTTTTTATATATTTGCATATTCACACACAATATACATATGAATAATTATATACACGTATACATACATAATATACCCTCTTATGTATTTACACACTAAAATATACATATAAGAATATACTATATGTGTGTGTTATCCCCCCAACGAAATAAAATCCTCTGTATACCCCTGATTATTGCAGGTAAATTCAGAGTCAGAAAAGTCTCGTACGGAAAGAATC
This sequence comes from Laupala kohalensis, assembly GCA_002313205.1. Classification (NCBI taxonomy): domain Eukaryota; kingdom Metazoa; phylum Arthropoda; class Insecta; order Orthoptera; family Trigonidiidae; genus Laupala; species Laupala kohalensis. Next base: position 1,401,874 of record NNCF01126124.1, read on the forward strand.
AACTGGAGTTTGGATTTAGAGACGATTACATTAATTTTTCTTTTACGAGAGAGTAATAACGTCCCAACACCTTCCACAACTTCCAAAGCTTTTTTTTATTCTGCTCCATTGCACTCCCGTCCGTATGTTGGCTGCGCCTGCACCTGTTAGGGCGACAGGCCTCTGCCCAACGCTGCCACAGCCAGCGTCCCTCATTAATATTGAACGGCGGGTGGACGGGCAGCGGGCGGACGGGCAGCGGGCGGACGGGCAGCGGGCGCGTCACCCTTAGCGGCAGCGATGCGACGGCGGCGGTGGTGCACAGGCGGCCGGCGTCGGCAGGTATTCGCTAATGGACTCAGCGGAAATTACGCGCCATCTATCATAAGCAAGGACGTTATCGTCCTTGATCATAAGCGACGCGCGTAGCGCTCCTCGCGGCAACAAGGAGAGTCTGCGGTGGCGCTCTTCCAATTTGAGACGAGCGGAAGTGTTGCTGATAGACTTAAGACTCCATTTACCAGCGAGCGGAAAGCAAGTGCACGCGCCAAATTTCAATGCGTTTGTTGAATTATCATAAATACTTATGCGATAGGGGACAAAAAAATTTCCACGTCATTTTATTGTAACCTGGCACAAATGCAACATTTTGTGAAACTAATTATATAATTTAATTGATTATTTTAATTGATACAATGTCCTCCATATGTAAAAATATAAATAAACACATCTCATCTCACGGGCAGACAATCTTATTGAAATTAGAAGTTAATGACGGTTCGTCCATCATCTGTCTCTACACAAATAACAAAGGGAATATATTAGCTAAAAGAAAAAAAACAAAATAAATAATTGGAACAAGAATACTTCAAAGAACGAAACCAGTTCATGCATTATCAAGTAACGTCATTTGAGTTATACTTTATTTTCTGTATTATCATTATAATTTTATCTAGTTTATTACTAAAGTTATTAACTAGCGCAGATTTTAAAATTTTAAAATGCATTGAGGAGGAAAACAAAAAATATTTATTAGAAGAGACAATTGTCTCATCAGAACAAGCACAGCTATATTGTTAATAGATTTTTTTAATGATCCACTCTTATTTGAAATCAATTTGTCAAACCATCTTTATCGTTTCATCTTGAAACTCGATATAACTCTGGGCAGTAAAATTAAAATATGATTTTTTTTAAATGTGACTCTAATACGTTTAAATTTGTTTCAAAATTCTAAGCATTACAATTAGCGTATAGTACTCATTAAAACCACAATATTATTATTATTATTATTTTTTCATTTTGTTTTTATGATTACCCAGTCTCTCGGCCAACTCATTACCTGGGTTCAAGGTCTCTTGCTAGAATCGATTTTATATTCTTACTCTCTGTCTGGTGTGTATATAGTACTCTCTCTTCGTATCCTGTCCCTGTTATACTTGCCTCCATTTGCTTGACCTCTTTTCATCTGTACTCACCTCCTGAATTCTCTATCCCTTAGCTCTGTTCTGTCCTACAATCTTTACTCGTAGGTTTGGCTGTCTGTATGACGTTACCACCCCTAACCTCAAGGAGATAAAAGAACTAATATCTTAACTTGTATGCTTCCCTTATTGTTAGTATTTGTTGGACATGTTCTTCGAACTTGTCTTACTTTCCTTTCCGGTGTATGTAATCCTCCCAGTGTGTACCATATATTCCCCTCCTCTTGAGTTGTGTATACCATTCTGCGCGCTCTGCATGTTATCGCTTATTCGTGGAAAACATGGTTGCCCACAAATGCACGTATCATCTTCTCTTGAATGTCGTTTCACCCAAGAACAATTGACATTCCCATGTCTTCTAAGCATTTCCAATTCCACTTGTGAAGGTTGAAATCACTTTCTGTTTTTAATGCTGTATGTCACCGAGGGTATGAAACTAAATGTTAGGCTGCCTGTCGGCACTTTGATCTAACGAATGTACCACTATTTAATGAGTTCTTTCCCAATCTGCTTTTTCCAGGTTTTTGTCTTCAATGAGATCTGTTTATCACAATTTTATTTTACTGTCGCTCAAAATATGAATGTGTGATGTGTCAATACCTAAAACTTTGTAACTTTGACATGGAATGACCTTACGCAGACGTCCGAGAGAACGTATTTGTAGCCTGCCCCTTGGATGTTTGCGAATCACAGTTCGCGAGCAGCTGTTGTTGATGACGATATATGCAGCGCGGCGATGAGATGTCATTGTGCCATATTGTACTCATTTCTATCTTACTCCTACTAATGAAAGCATTAAAGAAAATATATTTGTTCGACAATTAATAATATTCTAATTAATAATTTATAAAGAATTATTACGCATTGAGATCGCGTGCTGAACTGGTGACTGGAGAACAGGGATTCAGCTCTTGTCGAAAATATTTTTGATAAGCCAGTAAAAGCGATCTCCTCAGATGCCTTCAAAACGAAATGCGATATTGATGTTGCTTTGTATACTATGATGTGGACCTCACTATTTGCGTATTCAAGTGACTGATCAACCTTTACCCATTGCATTATATTAAGAACTGTTTGATTCACTACACTGTTTCTTTGTTGCCATTCAATACATGTTATATGTTTGTATTTGTATTTTATTAAACTTCGAAGTAGCTTGATATATATATATTCTAACGTACCCAAAATGCACGTGGGGAAAATAATATTGGGTATAAGTTATGATAATTATAATTAATAATCAGGTTCGGACTGCAGATGTGAATTAACAACGTATATTCCGATACTAGTACAAACATTTATAATAATTACACAATTCAAGTAATCCCCACATAAATCACAAGAACAAATGTAAAAACCCTTTTTCATACAAATTGCGTCACGTGGTTTCTAGCTCACAAATAATGGATCGTGCAATTACATCAATTAATACCCTAAAATTTAATACAATAAAATACTACGTTCAAAAACTAAGCACGAAATGAGCTCTTATTATTTCTTTATCTTGAGGTTCTATCAAAAGTTTATCAATTTGCTTGATTTTTAATCTTCGTTCTTCTCGGAATGTTTCAAAATGAGTTACAGTTAATTCGGAAAAAATAACTATTCCAATGCAATTTTCTCTTTATTCAAAGATACTCATTTAGCATCGAATTACAACAATTTAAATTACGTTCCCTAGCTCACGAAACACACTGGAAACAATGTTCGCCTCCCAGAGACGTAATACTCACAAAACAGCGAATTTTTCTTCAGAAATCGTCATGTGCTCTCACCAGCACGAAAATACCTCTCGTACTCGACAGGCTGCCCCAGCTGTGTTGCTGATGACCTTGAATCGTCGGCGTGCTACCAGGCTTCCACACCACGTGGTCTCGTCTGCTCTGCTTTCCCCTCGAAAACGGCGTCGAAATGTTCGAATCGAACTAATGCTTTTCGAAAATAGGTTGTAGCTTCACTTGGAGCTTTTCCAAACGATACTATGATTCTTTACGTTCGTATTACTTCGGCCGTCCTTCCTCTATTCTCGAGTACTATAAAACAATATCATGAAAATGATATTCGCCGAAATTTGATCTTCGTTCTTACGGCAATTATACAACTTCGCTAATCAACTTCGATTAAGAAATGCTTAACTGGTTCAACTTCCCTCTTGACTATTAAATGCTACGTGCGACTAAATTCCACTCCTCACGCTGCTATCTTACGTGATTCTACCATCCACACGCCTGCAATTACGTAAAGCGAACCGTCTCTTCCAATCTATCACGAACAATTGAGAATGAATCTTCTTTCCGTTTTTCCACCTGCACACTAGCCCCCACTCCTTTCTTATGCCTCGTTTATTTCGCCAATCTGATCGCTTCCTTATTATTCACTTCACTGGCTCAGC
>NNCF01126124.1:1422515-1436606 GCA_002313205.1 Laupala kohalensis
ATCACCACACGTTATGCGACTTCAATGAGAGCGTTGTTCGACGAAGTGACTGGTAGTCTACAAGCTTGAGGTCAAGTGTAAAGGTCAAGATCTTGGTCAAGGTCAAGGGTGATGTTACAGGAGGTTCAGTGCATTAGTAACAGAGACCGCACAACCCAGAGGACCCATAATACCCCATAATACAGAGAGTACGAAACAATCACATATTCCACGCTTTCAGTAACAAATTGGCCCTATGTTTGAAGGAGGCTGTTATAGGTGGGGGGGGGGCGTTAGAACTGCTTCATTCAGAAAAAAATACAAGATGGAGTTCACAGGAACTATCCATAAAAGACGTAAACATCCCAAACATAATTTACTGAAAAATAATTGCCTATACTGGTGTCAATACATTTTATTCAAAATGTATGAATGAACGTATTCCTCCGCCGTCTTGTGATACTCCCCACCAGAAATGAGATTGCCACTGATTCTAATGTGTATACTTTTAACAACTCTCGTACCACAAATCGTATTAGTTGTAAATATCTCAAATATCTCTGCCACGTGGTGACGAAGTATAATGACTCATTACAGGTGAGAAAGTTATCAAAGTGTGAGATTTTCGCGTAGAGTTAAGGAAGCGAAGAAACAAAACATCAAGATCATTAAATAATTCAAAAAGAATCAAAACTAAAAGATCTTCCAAGCGTTCGGATTCTGTTCAAAATTCTTCACTTATCCAAAATTACACCCAGTACCAACTTCTTCGTTGTTTCAGTTTTGCTCTTTTTGCTCATTAAAAGGAAAATATTCAGATCCCTCAAACAAACTACCTATACAATATAATGCAATAACCAATACCTATGGTTTGGTGAAAATACTGAAGAAGGTTTTTGAAGTACTATGGAACCGAAAAATTATCTAGATTATTGAAAACCCGATTCCGAAAAATATATTAACGTATTTTGGAAACCCAGATCAGTAGTGATCTGCTTTGCAAGGTTAATAATGAAAATAGAATTACATACGCACAGCGTATTGCCAATTCTCATTCGTCATATTCCTGGGCATTCAATGAACAGGCATCGTGATTTATTATGGGAGAGCGTCACTCTGTTCACATCCTCCGATTTGTCGATGCGTCGTTTGATTTACAATGGTTTCATGAAGTGAACATTTTCAATAAATATCAATGGGGAATTTGAAAATGATAATTTACGACAAAAATTCAAAACGTGTCGCTACTTCCGGGAACTCCTCTAGTAATACCATAAAAATTGAGATAATGTATATCCCTTGTGACTCAACTATATATTTCAAGAATTACAATTTAAATATTAATATCCCTATTCACGTTTTCGTAAGAGTGTTTTTGATCCAGTTATTATTACTTGAATGAATCTATATTTTCCAAAATTTTAAAGCTATCAAAATAGTATAACTCTTAAATTATCCCAAACCTCAATGAAAAACGTTTCCGCTATTTTTCTCTTTGCTATCTCACAATTGAGAGATGTTCATGTCCGTTTACAAAATATTTCATCCTTCCTCTTGTCACAATTGAAATGATCGACAGCCCATTGACTTTTCAGATCAAGAGTGATTAATATCGCCGATATAAATTGGTTGGTTTGTATGTTTTGTCATGTGTCACTCGCAGTGGGATCACTTGTCATGTGAATCAAAGGTTGAATATACGACGAAACTATAAGGAGAAAATTTTATCTTCAATACATTTTTCCGTAATTATCGGCCTTATGTTTCGGCATATGTGAAGCAATTGCAACAAACAAAACAACATGAAATTTGATTTAGATTTCGTGTCATGAGTCTGTTCTTGTAATAGAGTTAAGGAACACGCTTCACACCTTCAAACTACCGTAAACAAATATCATGACTTTCTACCCACTATCAGATAGAAGGATATACATATTATTACTATAACAATGTAGGGAAACGCACAAATTTCTTTTATTCATGTATTTGAAACTTAGAAAAAATATACTAGAATATAAAATCTAAAATATGGAAATAAATTTTTCTCTTATAAATGAGAAATAATTAAGTGTTATGGACACATGTACTACCTAACACTCAATTTTATCGACCCACAGAGTTATTTGTCTCAATATGTCATCATTATTGATATCATCATATATTATGCTTATTGATTTAAGTTGCCGGGAACATTTAACCTAAACATTACAGAATATAATAAATGAATCAGATCACTCAAATAATCTTCAAAGTGAAAGAAAACTATTATAGTGTAACGAAAAATGAGTTTTTCTTTTCATAGCTGTAGACTGCGCACCGGTCACGATGGCGTATAGACGCGCGGATGAATTCTCGAGTCACAGAGAAAAAAGTAGTTTGCTATTAGGATAAAAGGGGCGCGTTCTCTGGGCTTGGGAGTTTTTGGATGGGACGATTGGCGGAGGATGGCTTCTCCTTTTGGTCACGAATGCGGAGAGTGACAGCTTCTTTTGGTGATGGATGCATTTCCCTGTGTGTTTGGTGGTAATTTGACGCTTCCAAACCTTCATCGCACTCGCCACTGATACTGAACCGTGCATCCCTGAGCGTCGAACACGAACCGTCGGCTTTGAAGCACTGTTGCTGACGATGACGCCGACTCTGATGTTGTGCCGAAGATTGTCATGTGTGTGTAGGACTGTGAAGCAAGGCTAAGTGTATTTTGTGCTGAAGATTTTGGAAAGAAAGGGTCCTGATCTTCCGCATGTATTGCTGTCATCTTTGGTAGTTTCCTTGACTGGTTTGTGCTAAGATAAATTGTGATGGCTATCACATGCACGTTTGATGACATTAGTTAAGTTTTTGTTGCTAAATGATCAAAATCACTATTGCTAAACATTTTAGCAGTTTAAGTTCAGTGTAAAAAATTGTTCATGTTTCTGAGTTGAAGTGAAATACTTATTTCTTTTCTGTGGTGATGGATAAGGAACCCTCTGAAGCTTACAACCGCAGTTATAAACTTGGATAAGGTAATCTGTATTACATCTACACGCTGTTCCTCCCTATATATACCTCGAGTATCTAGGGAGTAAATCCATGTTGATCTGGGTTTAAGTAGAACTCGTCTTCGTGGTCCTTGATTGACTCAAACGTGAAACAAACATATATCATAAATGAGAAAGTATTTGTTAGTACAACTGAAGTCGTCGCAGTTTGTGTTTGAGGAGGAGTTTGTGTTTGATATATGTCCTACTATCTTACAGTGACTTTCTCAATGAACTTCCAGTGTGGAAGACAAGATGTGAATTGACAAAATAAGGTGAAATATATACATTAACTCACGTGAAGTACGGTGAAGCATTCTCCGTAGGAAAATATATCCATCAAGAATTTTCTCTTCCTGCCATATATTTAAAATGCCATATTTAGTACATAAATTAATTAGTTAGTTGTGGATAATACTATGTCAAATTAAATGGTATGAAACCTTTTCTTCATGGAAATTTGAATGTTTGAGACAAAATACGAAAGGACGTATTCCTTTATCGAACATCAGATTTTGAAGTAAATTTGATTCCTGAATATTTGGTGATTTTCTTTTATATTGATTCATGTTGTTTTAATTATATAGAAACTGAATGAAAAGCAGGAAAAGAAATTTATCCGATTTTAAAGTGAGTGAAATAGGCAAATTGATTTGAAATTATGTCTAACTATTTGAAAGTATGATTGAAATTTTTTTTTGAAACTATCGATTTATATTACTTTGTGGATGTAAACAGGGAAGAAGATACTTTTTCTAGGATAATTCGGAATAACTACGCTAACCCACCTAACAAATGAACACACTATCTTAATTGAACGGACATTCCTTTGAGTACATGACACCTAGCGACCGCATATAGTGGTGTTTTCTGACAGAATTATCTCCTCTGTGACCTTTGCTCAACTGGAGATTATGTAAGTCAGAAACTCAAGTCAAACTTCTAACAAGCACAAAGTCCTGAAATAGTGAAGTTCTACGTTTTGTGATTTCTCCTTAAAGGAAAAGGTAAACTCTTTTCTGTGGTGACATTCTGACCATGGACAAAATCCTGGGAAATGTTGATAAGAACTTTTTAACTTCCCGAAGTGAAAAAACTTCTTTTACTTACATTTGCAACGATCTATATCTAATTTACCCACGGAGCAATAATTGAACACCAGAAATGGAAAGCGATGAAAATGTGAGTACGAAGAATTTTCGGTAGACCGAAAGAACAGAATTCAATTCGTAGACCACTAGAACATGCCTGTTAAGCACTTCTTTTGTTTCTTTGTAACGAAAAAATGAATAAATAAGGAATCATTAAATTACTTATTAGCATATATTTTTCAATAGACCTAAAAACATAGTTAAAGATGTGTGAACTTATTCGTCCTTACCTGCCTGTGTTCCTCTTTGGTTTACATCGAGAAGATTGTTATTATTTTATTACATACGCATGCCTACACAGCCTGTTGTAAAATGAGTACCCGGTCTATCCTGGTGTCAAACCGGCCGGAGCGAGATGCTGACCACACATCCTCCTACTCCTAGTACCGAGGTCAAGAAATTGCGGAGCTCTACCCTCTGCGAACCCCGTAGGCACATTTTGGGCTTGTTGTGGGACAGTTTGACTTACGCATGTAGAACGTTGATAGTATTGTAACTCTCCTTTTAACAGCTTTAATACATCTGTAAACAATAACTGGATCTGGAGGGCTATGAGGGGACCCAGCCCCGGTATCTCACATTGTAACACAATATCTCGGGGACCCCACGACCACCATAATATTTTTTAATAATATATTCTCTCAGAACTTGAGACAAGCTAGTATATTTGAAATCCCAGATAATGTGAGCGCACGTGCATAAGATCTAAGAAATGGGAGCGAGCATATGACGTATGAAGTTTTAAATAAACAAAGCTTCTAAAATCCTACAACTGGAAGTAATTAAATAATTTTCAAAACATAAATCAAGAAAGAAATATGTTTCAATGTACAAGTCCCAACTTGTATTTGTTTACATTTTAACCTTTTATTTTCGTATTTATTTAACCTTATCATGAATTTCTCAGAATTTTATTCTAACTTTAACTAATAAGTAGAAAATTGCTGCTCTTAAAGGAGCCCTTCCACGATTATAGCTCTGTATCCCGTGAGCTTTTAATTCCATCCTCCGGTGTCCTACAACACCAAACGCGTATCAGGACTTTATATTTCATACGCACGGCCACTATGCACTGCACTGCATGAATGTCTTGTCCTCTTCATTATTTTACAGTTTAGTTTTACATTGTTTTACAGTTTAGTTACATGCCATTCATTTTACAGTTTAGTTTTCGAAATAAGGTACAGGAGAGTTTGATTTAAAAGTAAACGAAACTTCTCTTTGTCTGTCTATATTTATCAAATTAGAATCTTGGAGTGAATTTACAAGAATTTATAATACATATTAATATGATACATTTTTCTCATACTTTTACATGAGAATTTATTTGAGTGAATTTGTAACATGAAGTCGTGTAATACGTATATATGTTAGTGATATATTTTTTTCATCGGTGAAAGATACTTCTGTGTAAAAACTAAATTCATCTCATCATAGTAACATCACATTGGCGTTAATACATCGTCATTAACCGACAATAACTGTAATGTAGAGTATGACGCAAAAATCCTTTCACCATCAATTAAAAGGATAAACGATGCAAAATGTGATCTAGTAGTGGATGGAGCTTCCATGTTTCCAGAGAATTAACAGAAGTCGAAAAAAATAAACAATTGAAAGAAATTTATTATTGTTGACCACATGCAAATAGATTTATAATAGGAAAAAGAAGAACAAGTGACTGTATACCATCTTGAAGGTTTCTGCAGCCGGTGTTGTGCTGTTCATACGAAGCTCAACATTTTGGCAGACATTTTTATATGAAGCTTAACACAAACTCCTTGGCATTTCTTCTTCAGAAATGATTTTATAACAGGTGACCGAAGTATGATATAGTAGTCATTACTGAAGAAGGCTGCAGTATGGCAGCCGAAGCGTTAGGTTTTAAGTCAATGATGCGGATCCTTCTGGTCAGCCGAGAATCGTATCAATACAATAACACAGCACCTCACATTGTAACGCAATTTCAGAGTATTTGATACGCTCAAACAATTGTATTTCCAAAGCATTGATGATAATTATACCACTCAAATAATTGAAACTCTCAAAAATTATTTCACTGTTTATCTCTGGACTCAAGAACCTGCACGTGAGTGCAGACTTGTATTTATACCCGGTTCATAATGTCAAGTTAAATATAAAACTCGCCCCAAACGTTTTTAGAAGTTGTTATGGAGACGGTGAACTAGTTTTTTAATTTTAGTCTGAGTTTGTGAAACACACTATTGTGCCACAAAGATAGGTGGTTGTCGTTACATTATAGATTATTTTGTTATCGTTTATTTCCAAATATTATGTGTATCGAATATACCTACAGTTGAAATTTAAAAAAATTAAAAAACGAGACTGGACAGGAATCTGATTGTAGGGCGCTACTAGTTATGATGGAAAGGTCAAACATTTCCATGAACAGGCTTCACCAGACACGGAGAGTAGAGTTGTGCGATTTCTTGACTTGAACGCAAGAAGAAGATGTAGTGTGGACAATATCATGTTGCTCGTGGGAGAAACATGTATCTGTTGACCTGGAAGTCAGCCTTGATGACGTTGATGTATGAGTTAAAATCTCTCATGACCGCACTACGACTCCTATCCGGCCATCACACTTACTCAGGGAATCGTGTGCCAAAACATTTGTAAAAAGTATTAACGTCAGCTTTCCTAATTTTTGTTTTGTATTAATTATCCATTGAATTGTTTAAACATTTATTCCATGTTCTGCTAAAATAGTTACAATACATTCAATATTATACTTGTGAAAAAATTGTCTATCTGCAAGACATGTTAAACTATTCAAATTAGATAACAAATTTGTTCTACTTCCGACCTCACATTATACTTGGTTCTAGTGGCTACATGATTATGATTTGTAGACTCATATATTTCATTGTTTCGTTTTAAACCAGCATCACATTAAACTTCATGCATTAACTACACTTATTACAGTTTAATGTGTACCTCCCTGAAAAGTCGGTATCATTTGTTTTACTTATCTCCCCACTGCATTTTACTAATTTTAAGTCACTAAAAATTGTAAAATATGTTCGCCAGACTTCGTTAAATGACTCGTGTCATATATTTTTAAGAAAAAATATTTCGAAATAACGATTAAAGTACTAAGAAAGGATTTGCTCGCGCGAGATTTTATGGTTCCTTTTTTAAGGGTTCTTTATCAAATTCCCCAATGACAACTACTTAAACATTGTTTATTAATGTTGGAGGTTCAGTGGGTTTACACTCTTGGCCCAAGTCGACCAAATTTTCTGCTGGGGATTCCCTCTCTCCAGACGAATGTCGGTTCGATATCTCACGTTTCCCATCGACCCAACATCTCTCCTTCGCACTTCCTCGATCCATATTATGTGGTTAGGCGGAAGAGCAATCGTCAGTGCCTGAACTTAACCACATCGTAAATGAGTCATCAAATGCAATAATAAAAAATCAATAATTAAATTCTTGATTGTGACTAACATTATAAATAAAAAAACATCTTATGTAACTTACAAACAAATCAACCTGAAATTGATCATCGAAGGAGGAGTCTAATTTAATTAACACTTCTCTTCTCCCCCCAAATGAAATATTTCGAAGATTTTGAACTCACAACTTCCGAGTACCTACTTGGGGAGGGATGTTTGCATCATCTAGGGACAAGTTAAAATTGCTACGGAGCGGGACCCGAATCCGGGACATCCGCTGGTGTGCAAGTAGGTAGTGGAAGCACACCGGCGACCGAAGCAGCGAGTCCAGCGTTAGAGACCAGGTCCGTCGCAATTTTCCCTTTTGGCGTAGATACATATTCAAACGCTAGAACTCTTTCTCATTAACCCTTGAGTCGGATCATCGTTCTGTTGTACGTTTTCAAGTTTCCGTCAGACATGCGTTTAGTGAGAATGGCTTACCTGAAAATTACAGGGATTTGACTGGTCCAACAAGCGACTCTTTGGAACTCAGTTAAACGAAGGAGACTCACATCGTAACTCACAGATCTCTATCAACTAAAATTTGGACTATATCCGTCTGAAGGGTTAAGGTCGAAAAATATCTCCACTCATGTTACATAACTAATCTCAAGATTAGTGTACGAGAGTTATTTTCATTATAGACGCCAGACTAATTGTACGACCTGAATATTAGAGAAATTATTTGAAACATATCATGACTCGTAAAAAGAAGTTAAACTAACACACGGAAATTACTGAACCCTGGAAAGCGCGACCAATATTTGGTTCTATAGCATCAATTTTAATAGGTAGAGATTCAGATACCATAAATAGTATCTGAATTTGCTTATTTGATATGAAACAATGTGAGTGCTTCACTGCCATCAAACTTCAAACCAAGAATTAAAATTTTACACCCCAAAAAAGATATTGACAAGTCCATCTGAAACGCGTTTTTATCGTCAGCCGAATCTTTCTCCCCAGAATGGTATAAAAACATCCAATGAAATATTTGATACCATATTCAGATCTTTTTCCTTGATTTAAGCTACTTGGGAGGTTCTTGAGGTAAAGTCGCTATTTTCAATATAACTACATACTTCTTCTGGCAGATGTTTCGACGTATATAATGTCTTCATCGGGGATTATACATCATTTACACCACATACTACTTCACACTTTTACGAACATTTACATCGTATTTCATACTGCTTCACATTTCAAATTTATACACTCATTCGTAATCCTGTCTGTCTGATTGGAAGTGTGTATAAATATGGTGATAGAAATGATTAGCAATGAGTATTTGTGTATTGAAGAACATTATGGAGTATGGTTCAAAGTACAAACTCTGATAAAGACATAAAGTATGTCGAAAAGATGGTGAGTCTAAATATGTAGTTTTATTGAAGATTTGTGACCTTACCTCAACCCTCCCAGTAGAAATATTGATACATATAACAGTTTTACTTTGGCGGTTAGTATCTTTTCAAGGATGTTCTTTGTGGAACGAAAATCAATTTGACCGGATTTCGAAAGATCTTACAAATGTCTCAGGACATTTGACCACTAGGCATACATTCTCCTTTTCAATAGTATGGTGTGTAACTGCTAAATGACAGTGCTTTCCTCTACTTCCCACCAAAGAAGTAACCTAGATGTTCCCGCAAATATAATTTCCTTTTTTTTTATGTTCCAAATCCAGTATTTACAAATCATAGTTTGTTTTGGATGAATGTGTGTTTGATGGTTATATAGAGAGCAAATCTATAACGTTTCACGAATATTTGTAAAAATTAGTGAAAATGTTAAAATGATCACATATGAACATTTGATTGTTAAATGATCACATTCTCGACATTTGCCTTCTTTGATTGAAATAAAGAATCGTATTGTTCTCAGAAATATGTAGTGAATATGTTTTTCAAGAAATATTTTGAAATCAGTTTGTAGAATGCAGTGAGAAGCGGAACATTTAATAAATTAACGGATTGTCCAAAAACTATTGGATAACCACTTTGTTGTATTTGATGGATACAAATTAGTAATTTACATTGAATCATACGGATAATAGTAAATGTCCAAAAACGTTTTCACTAAATTCAAAGTTTAATCAATACCTTATTTTGTTAAAAGTTAATATTATACATTTGATACATCTTTCATAAAATTATATGCATACAGAAAATGTTACTGAACTTCAAATTAAATGATAACTGATTTTTTTTCATAAATTAAATTGAAAAAAATCCATGGTTAAGGATTTTGAATTTTCATGCCTAGAATCTAGAAAAATATTGTTTTTAAAATCGCAGACGTTTCAAGAGTTTATTCAGTATACGTTAAGATCGCATTCACAAGTAAATACAATTTTGAAGTGTATCGAAAATATATTTCAATCTTGGCATAAGTAATTTGTGTGTCACAAATCCGATAAAATCATGCAAGAGTGATCATGAAATGTGAATGGTCATGTATGAATAAATTACATTGGAAATCATTTCAATTAAATTGTCATTATCCTTTTCTTCCAGTGAACCCATTTAAAATGCATGTGTGCGCGTATGAATTTATCAACGATGCATGGCAGAGGACGCATATGGTGTATCTGCTTTAGCTAGGGTCATATGGAAGAGCGTTGCAGGCTACAGAGCTACCCTGCCCTCTCTCTCTTGTTTTCATGCATACTGCGCAACACTGTTCTCTAATTAGCCTCCCACGCTCTGTTGTTACTCCACGAGGGTAGGAAGAGGAAGGCTATAGGTACTATGGTGGGTTAGAAGCTGTTCTGGCGCATTAAAATGGACTTACCAATTGTGTACAGTTAGGTTTTTGTTCTATTGATCTGCTTTTTAAAGAATCAATGGAACACTATTAGCATGATTTGTGTGAAATTTAATGTGTGGTTTTCTTATTTACAGATGTATTATGTTTACTTGTACTTCAACGCAAGAACTAAAAGATCTTCTAAGTGGACTATTTTTACTTCAACACACAACTACTAATTTCATAAATGCACATTTACCTAACGGAACAGAAATAAGTAGCCAAAACCTTTCGTGTTGAAATAAAAATAGTCTATTTACAAGTCGTTCCAAATATTACGACGCAAGAAACTTGACACTGAGGCGATTCATATTAAACATTCATTGAAAGTCAACTATAAATGTCACGACGGTAACCACGACCATTTTCCCTACAATATGGAAGGATAGATTAAAATGTTTCAGATATAGAGTAGGTGGGTTACGACATAAATAAAGTTTTACACATGAATTTCGAACAATATTAACAAATAAATATCTGTACTTTTGGCTATAGTAAGACAACGTTCTGCATGCACGTCCATAGTCTTTTGATATAAAATTAAGAGGAGTGTATATCATACTTTGCAAAGGGCAATCCCAGTATTTCACCCGATCGAACCCAGAAAAATACCTAGGGAGGATGACGACTTTAGAAAGAAACTACACAGTTAAAACAAACATAATTTTTAAAATAACATATCAACAAAATAAACCGATATGAAAGTAAATGTACGTATTAAATACCACAATAATAAAAAAGAGGAATATAAAAAATAAAACAAACGTATATTAAACGCATTAAATATATCTACAGAAAATAAATTTATACATTTAAAACATCACTGACCAACTAAGTGTCCTAGGATCATTTGCGCACGGAAAAAAATAAGTTAGATAGTTCAGCCTAAAGTTAGCTGTGCTAGCTCACGCGTTGGCTGTCTAGCGGACAGACAGTACCATTAGCTGCCACAAATTATACTGTAGCTGCCCTAAAACAGTTTTCGTCTGAACGAGACAAATTTTCTATCACTGCGGAAGCTAATATTGTTTTGTCTGGGTGGAAGAAAGTTACATCAACAGCTATAGCTTATATGTTTTGCGCGCAACAGTTCAGGCCCGCTCAAAAGATGTTTGTTCCTAGCCGCTGATCTCGTTCGTAGTTGCAGCTAAATGATACTCAGCTGCGCTACCTTCTATGCATGCGGTTCGTTGACTCATGACTGAGACGGCGCATCCTGAGCAATTGTTTTACGGAGCCAAATCGACCACTGCTTTTGCAACTATGAATAGTTGTTTACTTGAACAAAATGATTCATTACAACGATTAAACGACGTCATCTCGACGTTGTGAAGCCCGAAATTTGAAGTCTTGACAACGAATATTTACAGTGTTTTCTTTACGTCGAGCAGTCGTACACCGATGATATTTTGAATTTCTGAAGGTTAATGTTGGCGAATACCTAATTATTATTTTAAATAATGATATTTTCAAATGTATTAATGTAATAAGAGTAAATTTCAAGTATATTCAAAATAAAGAAAACTTTGGATACACAAAAACTGTTTTCTTGGTATTTGAAAATATTTTTTTAAAGATTTTAGAAATGATTACTATTTTACGTATTTACTATTCATGGTACCAATACCCTCAGACAACGTTACACTTGATACTGAAGCATTATACTGCTGTAGCTCAATGGTAGCGTTCGCGTCTTCAGAGGGAAGGGACCCCGGATCGAATACTGGCGCTGTAAGATACCTGAAGACGGACGTCGAAAAAGGAATGTTTGCTGTTCGCCTGTGATGATACAAAGTAAGACCACGATGTAGTAATAAAAATGAATATCGTCAAGAATGTCGAGAAGAAAGCATGCAGATAGTCGACATCGACTCGCGTCGAATCAATATTACATGCTTTCAGGTTGGCAACACCATCTAATACAGGCTCCCTTCTCTTATCTTGTAGATTAGCTACTTAAGCTGTGGGAGCTAATGCAATACTCTGTGATACAGAAGGTCGAAAATTCATGTCATAACAGACGGATGTTAGCTGTGCGAGCTCATGTATTGTCTGTCCAACTGGCCAATAAATCAACTACTCCAGCACAGGTATTTTTTTCAGTGAAGTCCGCGAAACTTTTTTGTTTACTGCCCGTGAGTTATATTAAATTGTATATCAAATTTTTCAACACACGTTGGAGACACAACTTTATGCTATAAATCTCTGCTGTGAGAATTGATGTTTGACGTGGCATGTCCGGTGAGAGAGAATAGAAAATTGTGTTTGGAATTACCCCGTCGTATATTACAATATGCAAACATTTTATTATTCTGAATATAAAAATACTTATTAAAAGAAGTGTAACATTTAATCTTTCCAGCTTGAAATAATATAAATTTGTTGATAAGAATCAAAATGTTGCGTTACAATTAAATAAATTTGACCCATTAGTTGTTTTCCTTGGGCAACATTTTCCCAAATCTCGTCCCGTGCTAGCCCGATCGATCGAAAGTGTATTGAAAATGGCCCGCGGGCTATGATAATTTGGAAACGGTGATTTAAGACATTACAAACATGATTACATAGTTAAAATTAAATGAAATTGGGCAGATTTTCCATCTTCTTACTGCAAGTTACTCATGAGTAACTGTACGTACGACATTTACAGAACATCTAGAAAAGGGTTGATGTACCGGATGAGCAGGGCGGCATTGTTTCTATTTTGGTATTGTCCGTCTCCTGTAGGTGTTCCCTTTGTTTTCGTTGGATGTTTTCGTTGGCTGAAGCTATGCCGATGGTTCGCGAGTCATTGTCACAGATGGTGACGAGCTCCACTATCCTCACACTACCACCGTTACAGAATCGTCTTCCTATTTTATTCGGATTATGCACTGCCAACGATGTAACCCTCGGTTGCGACTCCACTTTCTGCATATCAGAACTGTTTCGAAACACATTTTACCTCCTAGACTTAGCAAATACGCGATTTGAGAGAAGCGACATTACTAACTGTAATGTACTTCACGCGATACCGTAAGTTTTCCAATCAGTAAAATATGACTTGATAATGCAGGAAAATACAGCAAGTAACCTCATAGAAGAGTATAGTTCCTTAATCTCTCATCTCACTTCTGCGGTTCTATACATACTGCTCTTTAGCTTTTGGCTTGAGATCAAATCACAAGGAAGAAAAATCCATCTTTGATAAGGAAATTTTCGTCTTCATAATCTTTGTGAATGTTTATGTATTTTTCATGATATAGGTATTTTTCCATATTCCTAGGTATTCTTAATTTTACATTTACATTAACTCTAAATACTAGTAATCTGGGGTGACACGCCAAATGCGTGTATCTTCCCAACAACTAACCCACTACTACTCGCTCGCTGCCCTCGACGTCCCAGCTGAATGTCGCGGTCACACACTGCTCTATTCGACGTCCCAGCTGAACCCTTACAAAGAAGACCCTTTAAACATTCACACCCATTAAACTCTTCATCACGTCAATTCATCTCACGCTTATCCCTTTTCTTCTTTCACAACCAGGCTCCAGACAATAACCCAAACAGTCGTCTCGTCCTATCAACCTACACCCTCGGCATCCGTAAATGTAAATATCATATATATATATATATATATATATATATATATATATATATATATATATATATATATATATATATATA
>NNCF01126124.1:1436702-1473748 GCA_002313205.1 Laupala kohalensis
ATACAATGATATATATTAAATGTAAAAGTTACTGTTCGTATCAAATTTAGATTATGTTCTTATTTCACGATGTAGAACTTTTTACTTACGGGTACGAAGCATTAAATACATATCCTTCATAATCCTTATCAGGGTTATTATTTTAAAACACAACTTACTTGGTTTTCTTCTTCGCAGCAAAAGAACAGGTTGAAGTGTGTCGCAGCATGGAGCGGAAAAGAAGGTGGGATTAGGGTTAGAAAGGTTGAAGAGTTTGCAAGAGGAATTGACAATAGTCACAGCACATTGGATAGGTTTTGGTACTCTCATTTGCGAGTGTCTTTTTTCGTTCCCGCATATAATCCGCGCGATATGTTTGTATTTTCTTTTCTTGTTTTGTTTTTTTCAGCGGATTTCTCATGTTCACTGTTTTAATGCGCTCGCTAGTGCGATGCTGAGTTTGACATCTGAGAGCTCCTTGTAATTGTCTCGAGCAATTGGAGCAAGTGGAGCAATTGAAGAATATTGGTGAATTGCTCCACTTGCTCCATTGGAGTTCGTGTAAAATATCTAGTACAAAAGACTTCCAGCCAACAGCATTCAAGGAGTTCACATTTGCCTTGATATTTATTGGCGTAATAACAATGGTATAATATTTTACTGTATTATCCTCAGATACATAGGATTGTGCTTAATCCTTGAATATCTTTTTTGCATTTTGCTTTGCAGTTCTGTGTTACTTGCTCCCAACGTATTAAGAACTGGACAACGACAAAAGAATATAATCTCTAAATAGATTAATCTACTTAATACATCAACCACAAAGAATGTGGTTGAAGTGTTTGCTACGAGGTAAAAAATATGGAAGAATGACTTAGTTCTATGAATATATATGAAGAGGTTCTGATCATTATATCTGATATTTCACTTCCGGTGACGAAACATTGCTTCGAAATAGTATTACTGTCTTAAAAAGCAGTAATCCGTCGGTGGAGTTATGCTAACCTCAAGATTCAGTCGTCTAAATATTTTATTTTCTGAATAAATACGCGTGTATATTTACCACTTGTTTATTTCTCAAAGTTAAATAATTATTTCATTTCGAAGCTTATGAGCGTGATACTCTCTAAGTTAACGATGCATAAGAAAAGTACATTAATTACGTTTCAAAATATTTTTCTGGTAGACACTGACTTAGGTAAATGAGAATTTTATTAATCTGAACATGTTTGCGAAATCGTCTCCTAAAATTTCAATATTTTTTAAATAAGTACTATGTATGACAAACTTAAATTACTCATATCTTTTAAGGTTACTAATTTAGGATTTGTTTCAAATATGTATAGTTTTTATACTTCGTTAAACGTTATTTATACGTACTTAATATATGTTGTTAAAAGGCAGTTATGTATTTGTTTTTATTATCCATGTTTCATATTAATTCACTTCATGATATGAATATACCGGTCATTTTCCATACTCATAATCGTTCTGTACCATTCATAATATTTTACCGTTGTTAACTTTGTCGTGACGCCACCTCGAGTATGCCCAACTAAGCATATTAGATTGGGGTCAGACGCACTAGCAGACGAGACTAGGTTACGAGGTTATGACGTCAGGCTATAAACCATATAAATAAGGTAAGATCAGTAGATCTCGCCCACTCTCTACGACACTCTCTACGACACGACACTCTCTACGACACGACACTCTCTACGACACGACACTCTCTACGACACGACACTCTCTACGACACGACACTCTCTACGACACGACACTCTCTACGACACGACACTCTCTACGACACGACACTCTCTACGACACGACACTCTCTACGACACGACACTCTCTACGACACGACACTCTCTACGACACGACACTCTCTACGACACGACACTCTCTACGACACGACACTCTCTACGACACGACACTCTCTACGACACGACACTCTCTACGACACGACACTCTCTACGACACGACACTCTCTACGACACGACACTCTCTACGAAACATTGCTTCGAAATAGTATTACTGTCTTAAAAAGCAGTAATCCGTCGGTGGAGTTATGCTAACCTCAAGATTCAGTCGTCTAAATATTTTATTTTCTGAATAAATACGCGTGTATATTTACCACTTGTTTATTTCTCAAAGTTAAATAATTATTTCATTTCGAAGCTTATGAGCGTGATACTCTCTAAGTTAACGATGCATAAGAAAAGTACATTAATTACGTTTCAAAATATTTTTCTGGTTAGAAGGTGGGATTAGGGTTAGAAAGGTTGAAGAGTTTGCAAGAGGAATTGACAATAGTCAATGAAGAGCAAGCAAGATGAATCAGAGTAATAGAACATGTAGGATTCAGGTCATTGAGAATGCGCAAGTCTAGCAATGTCGCGGAAGTGTAAGTCAAGTGTCGTACGTACAAAACAGATGTAGAATCACAACAGCGATAGGAAATCCAACTCCTTGTCTCAAAAATCCTTTTTTGTTAAATTAAAAGAGTACTCATAGGGTGTATTATTGTGGAATGTGTTTATCAATGCAATGTTCGGGGTATTGTGTCTCTGTGCTTTTCTGAGGTGAAGTGAAAACACACACGAGTATATACTAGAAAAACAACATGAATCTTCCGATGTCCTGGGAGAAAAACGGGGAACATACTATAATGGATTGGGGATGTACAATTAATGTATTAGAAACTGGGGAGTCAAGTTCTTTTGAAGAAAAGGTCTCACCGAAACAAGCTGGGGTACCGATGGCAGGGTTTGGTAATAGTGTGCTTTTGATTCCGAATTTTTCTGGGGACGATGAGGTGTCCGTCGAAACATTTTTGGATAGAGTTAGGATTATCAGCCATTTTAAGGGTTGGAGTGAACAGCAGACTCTAGCAGCAGCTAGGTTAAGGCTGAGCGACACAGCGGCCACATTTTTGGAATATAATCCACATTATTGGGATAATTACGGACTTAAAAATAGATTTTTGCCAAAAATTTCGAGAATTGCACTGGAAAAATTATTCACAAATTGTACCCAAAGACAGAATGAAGGGGTTATGGAATTTGCAACACGTTTAAGAGGGATATGTAGAAAATTGCTACTTTCCTATGAGAATATGGAGAAACAATTGTTAGAAGACTTGGTCGACGAGAAGCTTTTAGCTCAATTTCTATCAGGATTAAAGCCAGAATTAGGGCGTTTTGTTACGGTAAGGGAACCCAGGACCATGTTGCAAGCTGAAACATTTGCATTATCTGAAGAACAATTAATTAAAAGTTCAACGTACGGCGAACAAGCGAGTTCAGTAGCGACTGTACACGCAGCAAAGCGGCCGCTAGCGTCCTTGCTGCGCAACATCAGCGGTATGCCGACGGCGAGCAGAAGCGACAAAAGCACGTACGCACAATCGCGAAAAAACTGCTGAGGTGTTATAATTGTGGAATGGGTTGACATTTCGCCAACAGCTGTAGAAAGAGGTCAAAGGAATGTATAATTTGTGGGAAACAACATGAAATTCAAGAATGTCCATTTAAAATGTGTGTGCTTTGCGGGGAAGCTGGGCACTTACCTTTGACATGTGAAAAAAACTCCATTCTACCGGTTGTTCCGCAAAAGACTCAGTCATTTTCGCTCTTCAACCGACTCCAGACTTAAAATTAGAGGTGAAGATATGGGGTCAGAGGTTTCATTTTTTAATTGTCACAGGATCAGCAGTGACGATTTTGGACGCTAAAAAGTTTCCTTTAGGTGTTCTTCCATTAAGAAAATATACGCAGAATATAACCAGCGCGTCAGGACACAAGTTGAACATATGTAGACAAAGATTTTTGGAATTAGAAATAGAAGGAAAGAAATATGAACATGATTTATTAAAAATACAATTAGAATCGAATCAATATGATGGCATAATCGGTTTAGATTTTTTAAAGAAATTTAACAGTTATATTTGTCCAGGGAATAAGACAATTATTTTGTCAGAAGGGCATGTAGTGCCATTGTTTTCTTCGGAAACAAATGAGGATATAAATGTGATAAATAATGACGAGCATGGTGAGAATATCATGCATTCCTATGATGGAAAAATAGATTTGTTGGGGGATCTAGATGAAAAAATCGCAGAAAATTTGCAAACTCCACTAGTAGTTACGAGTAGTAGTTCATATATCGAAGTGGGAAATGTGCAACTAAGCAGTTGGGAAATATTTAATGCAGAGTGTAGGCAGGAAGTTGAGAAATTAGAAAAGCCATTGAGTCCAATAGTTATGAAATATTGTTTAAACAGCAACGAGCAATACAAAGTGAGTCAAGTAGCTGACGATCGTTTTAAAAGTGTGAATGAAATATGTCAAGAGAACAATTCTGGGAATTCAGGAAAACGAGTAAATGAGTTCCAGGCTTCAGGAATATGTTGGCTGATAGAACAGGAGAACACTGTTGATACTGAGGGGCCAGGGAGGTCTACAGATGGTTGCCAGGCAGGCAGAGAAAGTATGACTAGGGTCCGGGAAGCAGGTCAAAGTGTTTAGAACATAGAAGCTGGAATAGTTACTGGGACCACCGGGCAACCGGATACATAGGTACCTGGGGAAGCAGATAGTTGTGGGAGAAATTATTGTGTGAATAGTTACCCGTGGGAGCTATTATGTGTAAATGAGACAGAATTTTCAGAAGAGTTTGAGCAAGTGAGACAAAGCCCGAGAAGCTTTGATAAAACAGTTGTCGGTGAACAAATCGCTAAAGTAGAAAGTGAAAACGTAGTTGGGATTTCGGGGAAAAGCTTGTGTATTCAAAGAAAAGATATTTTGGATCAAGGTAAATCAGTTAGATTCGCTGAGAAAGTAGTATTAGCACCAAACTCATTAAAAATGGTTCGAGTGAAGATAAATGAAGATGTAGGTGTGGAGGTATTAATTAAGGAGGCTCTAGCAGATAAAATTGTTCCGAGTTTATGTGTAGTTGACACTGAACAAACAATACCGGTAATATGTGTGAACTCATCTCACAAAGAAGACAAATTAAGAACTGAACGAGGAGTGGACTACGAGGTGATGGAGATGGGGAAAAATTATGAAGTATGCGTATGTGAAAGGGAGCCTTACGTATGGCCCGACCAGAAGAAGGAGCAAGGGAATTTTTTAGATCAGTTTACGTTACAAGGGGTTCCTTGGGAGATCAAAAAGAGCATGGAACGATTATTAGAGGAATTCTCAGACATCTTTGTATGGGGAAGGAATAAATCGGGGTGTACAAATATAGTCTCGCACACCATACGGGTAGAGGATGACAGGCCGATTAAGAAAAAACCATATCGAGTACCGCATGCGCAACGGCCCGAATTGGAAACGTCCATATAGGAAATGTTAGAACAGGGCATAATATCGCAAACCGACAGTCTCTGGACCTCACCAATAATTTTGGTGAAGAAAAAAGCTAAGCCCGGCGACCAAGTACAGTACAGGTCGTGTATAGATTTCAGGGCATTAAACAGCGTGACCATGAAAGAAGTATTCCCTTTGCCTAATATGGATGAAGCCTTCGATCAGTTGAGACAGGCGAAAGTGTNATATTGGCAGGTGGAAGTGGAAGAGCAAAGTAAACCTTTTACTGCGTTCTCCACTCCTACTGGTCATTACCAGTGTAATAGATTGGCTTTTGGCTTTCGGCTTATGCAATGGTCCAGCGGTGTTCGTGAGGCTAATGTCTATTGTCCTGAAAGGAATGGTAAATAAGGGATGCATAATATATCTGGATGATATACTTCGGTATGACGTGAATATGGAAGACCACTTGGAACGGCACCGAGAAGTGTTTAGGAGATTGAGGAAGGCAAATTTGAAATTAAAACCTAGCAAGTGTCAGTTTTTTTTAAAAAAGAAGTCAAATTTTTGGGACACGCCTTATCACAAACTGGGTTGAGACCAGACGAGGAGAAAATAGAAGCAATTCGAGAGTTTACCGTTCCGAAGTGTGTGAAAGAGGTTCAATCTTTTTTAGGGTTGGCGGGATTCTATCGCAAATTTATTAGAAAATTTTCGGGAATAGCTAGTTGTTTGTCAGATCTTACGAGGAAAAAAGTTAAATTTTCATG
Organism: Laupala kohalensis; assembly: GCA_002313205.1. Taxonomy (NCBI): domain Eukaryota; kingdom Metazoa; phylum Arthropoda; class Insecta; order Orthoptera; family Trigonidiidae; genus Laupala; species Laupala kohalensis. The sequence continues at coordinate 1,442,770 of NNCF01126124.1, forward strand.
ACAGTCTCAACATGAAGAGGCTTTTGAATTGTTGAAAAAGGCTCTGACTCAGCATCCGGTTCTGCGTTTTCCGGATTTCTCCAGACCATTCGTGTTGACAAAGGATGCGTCACCAGTGGGCATTGGAGGTGTGCTTTCGCAGCAACGTGACAGCGGCGAGCATTTAATGGCTTGCGCGAGTAAAAAACTGTCGTTGCAGCAAAGTCGGTTCAGTGCTAATGAGATGGAGTGCCTAGCTGTTTTGGAGATGGTTAGAAAATTTCATGTGTATTTGCTAAGTCGGCCATTTGTGTTAGTAACAGATCATAAAGCATTAAAATGGCTGCTGACACAGTCAGATCCGAACCCGAAATTGACCAGGTGGGTGATGGAGCTGTCCGAGTATACATTCTCGGTACAGTATCGACCTGGGGTATCGCAAATTCCACATACGGACGCACTTTCCAGAATTCACAAGAGTATATTGGCAATTTCTGGGATGGAGGAGGTTTATGAACCAAATTGGAATATGGAGCGGATACGAACTGAACAGAGGAGGTGTTAAAATTTAAAAAACGAATTTCAATTAGCTCTTGAGAGAAAATCAGGTTATTTCTTAAATGAGCAGGGAGTATTATGTAGAATACACGCCCCACCTTCGGAGCCAGTCACATCATTATTCGCACCTTTGTCGATGAGGCAGCATATTTTGAGCAGATGTCATGATAACCCTTCGGCAGGTCACAGGGGATTTACTGCTACGTTGGATATGGTGCGAAGGTTTTTTAACTGGCCAGGGTCGTATGGACACGTAAAGTGGTACGTGCAGAGGTGTTTGATTTGTAAAGCAAGGAAAGGAGTAGAGTACAAGAGGCGTCAAATGCTTCGAAGCCGTTTGAAAAGGTGTCATTGGATATGGTGAGACCATTTGCTTGTTCAGATCGCGGGAACAAATATATCTTGACTTGTCAAGATCATTTTACGCGTTACCCTGAGGTAATCGCAATACCGGACCAGTCGGAAGAGACAGTGGCCCGAGCGTTTGTTGAACAAGCAGTGTGTTGCCACGAAGTGCCAGAGCTGCTCCTCACTGACAGGAGAACGAACTTCACGTCCATGCTGATGAAGGAAGTGTGCGGGATACTTGGGGTGAAGCAAATATTTACGTCAGCGTATAACCCGTCGGCAAATGGGAAGTTGGAGCGAGGTCACCAGTCCTTCGCTTCGGTAATTTCATTTTACGTGAACCAAGATCATCGGGACTAAGACAATCATCTCCAGTTCGCGTTATTTGTTTACCGGAATGCGAGGCATAGAATAACAAGATTTAGTCCAGCATCCTTGGTGTATGGGCGAGAATTATCTCTACTATGGGACGCCGTACTGTCGTTAAACACGAAACGGTATAAAGATGAGCAGTCATTCGCGGACGAGTTAGTAAGGAATTTACAGTTAGCTCACCATGAAGCTAGGAGGTGTAATTTAGAAAACTCTCAGTTAGAATTAGTCAAAGTAAATAAAGGAAGGGTACTTACTCCCATTCATGAAGGACAGTGGGTGCTGTTAAAAATTTCAGGATGTCACCAGGACATACTAGGAAATTCGCACCACGGTGGGAGGGACCGTACATTGTACGAGGGACAAAACCATCAGTCACCTTTCTGATAGAACACGTACACACAGGACGCACAGTGTGCGCCCACCACAGGAACTTGTTGCTTCTACCTCAGGAGACGGAGGAGCAATCGCCCAGGTAAGTGTTGGCAAGGATGACACAGGAAGCACGGGGAAGGAGTGTGGGTGCAGAGCTGAAGGGGGTTGAGCAGTCTGTTCAATCAAAGGCAAAGTCACCATACAACCTTCGCCCAAGGCTAGGGAGTACACGTACAAAATAGGTGTACACGAAAAATCGACTTGGAGCCCAGATGGATTTCGAGTTGGGGATCGTGCCGGACCTCTCCAGGTGGCTGCGGACGCCTGGAGGCAGCGCAGTACGTCGTTGTCGGAAGGAGAGTCGGGGTGCAGACGGACGGACGGGAGGAAGGACGACTCATCACCTGCCACGCGTCTGGATCCGGGGACAACCGATATCGAGCTAGAGGGGGTTACCTCTCGGAAGGGAGGGAAGTTGGAAGCCTGTGCTCATGGTGGGAGAGTATAGGAAACTCCGGGCGAAGTTAAGAACAAAAAGGAAGTCAGCAACTGAGAAGGGAATTAAAGGGAAATAATAAGTGTTGTAATTGTAAATGACATGTACATCTTACAGGTGGACACATGGGCAGCCACTGGCGAAGATGAAACTTTGGTGGTTATTCACGTTAACGTGTGGACTAGTGAACGTGAATGCGTTGGGTTTTGTGCCACGGGACACAGTGGTAGTATCGTGTGCCGAGTGGTGGGTCAGCATTGACTTACACGTGCCGGAAGCAGAGGGAGCTCTGGGTCAGGTGACTGATCAGGCTACCAGGTTCTTTTCACAGATCGAAGAACTCTATAAAAACTCGAGTGCGAAGCCGTGGACACCTGTGTTGGAACAATATAGAAATACAGTCGTGTGGGAGTTGGGAAGATTACACGAACAAATAAAGGGTATGAAGAGAAGTGCACGAAACAAAAGAGGGTTAATGGATGTCCTAGGGAAAGGGTTACATTATATGGCTGGGGTTGCAACGGACGAGCAGGTTAGGGAATTACAAACGGATTTCCCATGTTCAAGAGGATGCACAGATGGCGCTTAACGCCCGTGTTACCTTTTTATCTAATGTTTCGGCAACTCTGGGGAGTCATGACCTTATGCAGTCAACTACTGTAGGGGCACTGAATGCTTTACATGAAACTATTCAGGGATACCATAGGGTTCGTGCGGAGCTGGTATTACTTTACCAAGAGACTGGGGTAGTGAGCGGCAGAATTCAGGAGAGGTATGCGGCGCTGATGCGACACGTACAGTCTTTAAAGCTGGTCCTGCAGGGGATACAGGCCAGGCTGGCTAAAGCAGAGCTGGGAAAATTTTCACCTACTATTCTTCCTCCTGATCTTCTTTTTTCTGTCTTGGCTAACGCATCAAGTTCGCTATCACACGGTCTGAAGTTCGTGGGACTCCAGAGCAGGTTGTTACATACAGTATACGAGGTAGCACGGGTGCGTGTACTGAGTAGTATCCATGGCACAACCATAGTAGTCAGCTTGCCACTCCACAGGGGTCACGAGTTCCGGATGTATGAGACTCTGGCATGGGCAGTGGTAGTAGGTAATTCTGCGCGAAGCGTAGTCTTGACACCTGACTCTCCTTATCTTCTCGTTTCTTCTAATTCTTCGCAATTCGTATTCTTAGATGCACTGGGCGGCTGTCGCGAGGCGTCCGTCACAGTGTGTTCTTCTCCAAAACAAATCTTTTCTTCTTCCACCCGCTCGTGCAGTATAGCGGTGTTTCTGAATGACTCAGAACGGATACACCAAGATTGCAGGGGCAGCGTAGCGAAGACTCCGTATGAACTGTTCGCGTCAGGAGAAACTCCTGGTAAATGGTACTACGCGGTCAGCGAGAATACCTGGTTGAATGTTTCGTGTAAAGGTCAGCAGTCCAGAATGCAATTACATCGGGAGGGGAGTTTTTCTCTACCACCTGGATGCGCTGGTCATGCCCCCTTCCAATATTTACCTCCATTTTTTAGTATTTTTAATTTTTCAATGCCGTATGTAGTTCCAACAGTACAACCCTGGTCCTTAAAAATTCACAACTTCTCTGAATTAATGTTAAAAAAAGAGACGAATACAGTGAGTGAGTTTCTGGTGTCTCTCAAGAGCCAAGACATGCATAAAGTGCCGAGTTGGAAGAGATCAAAAGACATTTGACACTATGGCGATCGGGTCAAGACAGTATAGTGCAAATAGGGGTAAGATCATGGATTGTATATGCAATTTTAGGAGTAATAGTGTTAACTATATTAACTTGTACAATACTAAAGTGTAAGAAAAGGAAATCTGAAGAGCAGGGAAAGAGGACTGTATCAGTAGTAAATATGGTTCCGATGCAGAACCATGTTCCATTGTTTCCTCACTTGTAAATTTTTTTTATTTTTTACTATTATTAAATATGAATTAATATGTTATAGAATTATGTAAAATATATACTTTGTTGTTGTGAATGGTTATTGGGGAAAAAAGAGAAGGTAGGGAAAAAAAATTTCTTTGATGAGTTAGATTTTAAATGCGCAAGCGAGATATTGTGGAAGAAATTATAAATATTCATGTATAGTTTTTAGTGCGCAATGTGACATGTAAGCAAAGTGTATGTATATAGGTGTCAGTTGGGCATGGGTGTCGTCACGGGAGTAAGACTTCCCTTTCTTTGGAAGGGGGGAGATGTCGTGACGCCACCTCGAGTATGCCCAATTAAGCATATTAGATTGGGGTCAGACGCACTAGCAGACGAGACTAGGTTACGAGGTTATGACGTCAGGCTATAAACCATATAAATAAGGTAAGATCAGTAGATCTCGCCCACTCTCTACGACACTCTCTGCTCTGTAAGGAAATTCAACAAATTAGTTAAATTGTTCGAGAAAGTCAGGAAGAGACAGTACTTTTCTTATATTTATGAGTTTGACTCCACTATTTCCTAAAACGATATTATCTAATAATCCGAAAAGCAGCATCACGCAATTGGCTGTTCTTTCATTAGTCACTATTTTTTGCAAACATCAATAAGCCTGAACTAAGAGGTTTTGACTGGTCTTCCGGTCTAGTTGCACTATGGCGCTATAAATATAGCAAACGAGAGAAAAAAGTCATTTTTATGCCAAAACAAGTAGAGTCGAAAGTTTATTCGTAATAATTTTCTGAAAAAGTGGTCTGTGACTCCTGCGATGCTAGCTCCATATCTGCCGGGGGGACGGGGGAGGGGTAAAGCATTTCATTAGGCGTTAGACAAAGTGCAATCGAAAGCTTATATAATATATTTATTATAAAATTTAATCTATGGCTGCTCCTATGCTTCTTTCTTTTGATTTTTATGTCTATTTATTTACTTGAAAACTAAGTGTATTATTTTCAAAATTTTCTTTATATTCCAGATGCGTGATGAATAAATATTATTAAAATGGATTCACTATGAATTCATGTCACAAATAAATAATTGGCAAAGCTATCTAAAATTCATTTGTACTAATTATTCTAAAATGATAGTAGGCGAAATGTAATATTCATGTCAAAATGTCATTTATTTGATTAATTCAATTGGCTAAAAAGGTTCATAATTCCCTAAAATTGTAAAAGACTTGAATTCTAGTACGTGAACTTAATAATGATTAAGTTAACGATTTGCATATGAAACTCTTAGTACTAATACCAATAATGTCGTTATTACGAAAATGAATCGATCCATGTGCTTTTTCGAATTTTATATTGATGACACTATCGAAATCAAAAAGATATTTATACTTCAGACATTACATTTGTTAATCCATTTTACGTGTTTGTGTATCTTTTCGTTATTTTCGATGGTAAAATTTATTCTTCAGGGTTTTGTTTAACATATTTTATTAGCAACGAGATCAGTAAAACAATCAATTAAATTAACCATGATTTTTACTTATTTTAGGGTATGCAGTGTAAATGATTTGATTTTAATTTCGTATGATTCAAATTATCTACATTATTTATCAATTTCTGAAAATTTCTGCGATAACAAATTTGTTTATGATTAAACAAATATACATACAATAAAACGTGCTGCTGACAAAAAGTATCTCACAATAGAACATAATTACGTTTTTGCTGCACGCTAGCTTTGATGCTTACATAGTAGAAACTACTATAATTGGTATTGATATAAACTAAGTAGTTAATTTATAGCTTGAAAGTGTCATGTTTTTTCCTTCAACCATTTGATTGAGAAACGTGTTCCTTTTGTACGCTGTATGATATGCTCCTGACGTCCGCAAATTATGTTTTAGTCACATACCATACAAATTGTACAATAAATTCAGTTCACTACAAATTCCACTATTTTGTCTTCAAAATTTTAAACCAAAACTTGGTTATATTCAATGCTTTTAGTAGGTTTTCAAAATCATAAAAAATATGCATCCATGAATTTGAACAGGTCACACAATTTAGGAATCATACAATTCACACACAGGTGACGTGATTTCGCTTTAAAACACATATGTTTCCTTATAACTAGAAAATATATAAACAAAAAAATTCTATGATTCCTTTGCCTTGGTCTTAGTAGATGCTGTGATTATATCTATCATTTATCAGTGGTTTTAATAAGAGAACGAGTAGTATAATGCGACCGCTTTATTCATCTCAGACATAAGTTATTTATGAGGACCTTTTAGACAGATGATTTTCCTAATCTCCAAGTGTTCTTCAATATTACTTACCTAAATTAAATAGAAATGAAAGTCCACTTATACTTTTCTTTCATTTGTACAACAAATATATTTATTTTCATAAACATGGAGATATAGAATACAGAGAAAATACGAAAATTATTCTAAAATTTCACAATTCAGATTACAAAGTTTTTAAGTACTTACTACTTCTCTTTCAAAATTAACTTTACGCAATTATTCATTTCTCAAAATAAATTTGCCGTTCTTTTAAATACTCAAACTTTTGTGTTCGAATTGAAAGCTTCTTTTCCACGAGACGACGAAATGTGTCCCGCTCGTACAAGAAAAATGGGTTTTCACACACGACACCTGGATTATGAATGAACGAAACATGAGTCAGTCAATACCTCACTGGAAGCATCCGGCTACTGCTGGTGACATTGAATTCGTGCAATTCAGGTAAATATCATTCGACCCCTCTGTAGTGTTTCTTTAAAGTTTCACAGGCCTTAAATATATATGTTTGGTTACCACGGCCCACTTTCCGTCTCAAACATGAATAAATCAATAGTGATTCTCGTGGTTGTATCTCCTTGCAATTGTGCTGTTTTTCAGCTTTCGTGATTTTACGTAAATTCTAATGTGAAAACATTTTTGAAATGAAGTGTGAACTCATAACAGAGACCTCTTAACCACCGTTTGTGGTCAAGACTCCCTAATTTATGGTGAAACTTTTCAAAATCTTTCAAATAAAACTTTACGATATTTAAGTTTATTATGAACACGTTACACAACGAAAACGAGACGACTTGTGGCAACATTGAACTTGACTATTTATAAACGACGTCGTCTTTAAAATTTGTATACGACAAAATTCTAATCAGCATTATTAAATAATTACAGCTCATCACATATTTATCCAAGTTAAGAAAAAAATCAATATTTTCTCATGTTACTGTACGTACTTTGACTCACAAATTCTCAACCACATGCCTTCATAAATATAACGTCGCTAAATAATTACTTTTGAAAATTATTATACCTATTAATCAATGTCTTGTCCAAGATTATTCTGAACTAAGTTGCAGAAGCTCAATCTTGAGATAACGATTACTGTAATAGTAATAAAAGACATTTTTAATTATTTATCTTCGATCAAAATTCAAACAAACTGTAAAAGAGCACGAAACCGGTTTAAATATAAAAAATATGTAATAAACAAGAAAGGTAACAAACATTTTTGCTCTATGCATGGACAAATTTTCACAAACACTCTTCTCTTGAAAATATAAAGCATAAACAACTGTGATTGAAAGTTTTCCTAAAACCGGAAATTGGGTAAATTTTTATGACCAATTAAATGTTTAAAGCAATACTAAAGCAATTGTTTCAGTACATAGATAAGTTTGACTTTCCTTAAAAAAAACTGTAAAAATATTTTAAACGAAAAAATAATTAATTCAAATATATTTTTGTTAGCACATTCGGTTCTTTTTCTTCGCTGAATGAAAATATATTTAAATTGTTCTAATAACTTTTACTGTAAGGGTTTGAATGTTTTATATGGATTTACCCATTAGTATAATTAATTCTACTTGCTATAGTAAAGCTATAATAGTAATAATAATAATAATAATGTATGTTTATTTCTGGAAATTTTCTCAAAGGCAATCATGGTTTTAGTGAAATTTGTGAAATGTATTTCAGGTGAAAATTTGATCCAACATTAAATAATAATTTTTAAATAATTTCCTCTAATATTACACTACACTCCTCTACGGATCAAATGTTTACATTGTTTACAGTTTACATTTATCAAGATCTTCTGGAGAAAAATGATTTATAAATACTTTGTATCTTCCACTTGCTGTCAATACCTTCTACTTATGCGGATCAATAGGTCCTTCAACCGAAATAATACCAAAGAATAAGGAAATAATGTAGATAAAATAATTACTTTACTGAAATAGGTACGCAATTTACATTGGAAGTTACTGCAGTCACCGAGTAGTGTAACGGTTACACATCAAGACCCTTGACTCGGTCTCCACTGTAGGATCTTGATTTTTAAATTAATTTATGTAAACATGATTATGGGCTTGGTTATAAATCATTTGTAATTCTATTTTTTTGTCAACTGTTTCTATCATTTTTCACGATTAATTATAAGTCATGCGTTCATCATGTTTCAAATATTCATTTATCATTTCAATCCGAGCAATTAGTTTAAAAGACTGTTTAAACCAAATTTCGTTAAAAAATTCCTTTGTTCAGCTTTTTGTAACTCAGGCGGGTAAAATCGTAAAAAAGTGCAATTTTTGTGTACCACTAATTTCTGAATGATGTGCCTAATTGTCAGGAGAAGGAGTCGCCACGCCCCTTTCTCCCAAGAGACGTTCCTTTCAGCGAGAGAGACGCACGCGGCGGCGTCTGGGGAATGCTAACGTTGTGCTCCACACGACAACTCCTACTCCAGTCACTAATGTCAATTCTCCCACTGAATAGCATTAATTTGACCACATGTTACGCAATATGTCGCCAATAGTCGCAGTAACTCCGTGTATTGACATGTACTAATAGACCTGAGATTTCATTTTTCATCATTGACGTGAGTAATTGATTAATATTTTTGTGTAATTGTTGTACATGTTCACTGGATAAATTGTTACAGATATAGATATTGTGAAAAAATTATTCTTAGCTGAGCGGCTGCGTCCAATATTCACTCTAATGCGCTCTAGCGTATTGCCTAAATTCTAAACAGTTCACTTAGTCCGGCATATAAAACATGTTCATTTAATCATCCTCGTTTTGTCACTGTGTATCAATCATGAAGCGTCTAAATTGAGTTAAAGTAGAAAAAATAAAATTTTATGGCAATAATTGTTTACAATTTTTTTCACTGTTCTGCTCATACACAAAAAACTGTATAAAATGGAATATTTATGAAACCTCTCAAGATTTGAAGACAAAACTCTTTATAATGTCTTCAAAGGTTTATACCATCGTTGAACAATGAAAAATTGTTCTCAAAAGAAAAAGTTTTACATTGTAGTACATCGAGAGAATGTTTGTTCGTGAAAGGTCACTTACCTATTTTTCTATTATAACAATTTTCAAATTATAAAATTTGAGGCACTTCGTAAAACTGTATTTGGTTGATAAAATAAAATATTATGCAGTATCTTTAGTTTCATATGACGCTTTCTGATATTTCTGCGCCACAATGGGTCACTTAGGGACTATTTCAACCGTAAAAGAAGACGTCCTTTATGCTTCCAAAGTGAAACCTTTACACAAGAAAGGAAACTTAATATTGGAAATTACCGACCAATATCTCTACTACCCACTTTCTCAAAAATCCTAGAAAAATTATTCTATAAGCGTCTTCTAGATTTTTTATCAAAAAATAACATTCTCTCTGACGATCAACACGGTTTTAGGAAATCCTTTTCCACTACAAGCGTCATATTTTCCTTCTTAAACGAAGTTACCAAATCTCTTGACCGTGGAGAAAATCCTCAGGGTGTTTTTCTTGACTTATCCAAAGATTTCGATGTCATCGATCACGGAATTCTCCTTTCAAAATTGCATTCTTTAGGCATTCGTGGACTTCCACATCAATGGCTAACTTCTTATTTAAAGGATAGATATCAACAGGTCGAAATATCCTATACTAAAAATAAAATACTTGAGCGTTGTCTTTCAGAAACAAAGCCACTTACTTGCGGAGTACCCCAAGGATCAATTCTCGGCCCTATACTCTTTTTATTGTATGTGAACGACATGTCATCATCCACATCAGATTGCAAAATGGTTCTTTTTGCTGATGACACTAATTTAAAAACAGGCGTTAACATAGCTCAAAAAGTTTTGTCTAACCTTTCGACTTGGTTCCATGCAAATCGTCTCATTGTAAACACTGACAAAACAGTGTCTATGTCATTTCACAATAGTATCACAAAATCTTTACCCCAGGTTTCTCTTTCTTTAAACGGAACACAATTAAAAACTGTTACAAATACAAAATTCTTAGGTCTCCATATTCAAGACAACCTCAAATGGAATTGTCACATTGACAATCTTAATTCCCAATTAAGCAAATTGTGTTACGCATTCCGAATCTTAGTTAACGCAGTTAGTCCACGTATTTCCCGTTGCGTATATTTTGCAAACGTTTACTCCCATTTACGTTACGGCATTACCTTCTGGGGTAATTCCGGTCAGAGTATTCAAACTTTCAGAATTCAGAAGAGGATAGTTCGGATAATTTGTAAATCTCACCCCCGAAACTCTTGTAAACCTTTATTCAAGGAATTAAATATCTTAACACTTCCCTGCATTTATATTTATGAAACAGTCGTGTTTGTTAAGACCGAATTACTGAAGTGCCAGCATTTATATTTATGAAACAGTCTCGTTCACTAACACTATACACGCAATAGTAGTAATATTCATCGCCCTAGAGTGTCAACCACTCTTTGCCGAAAAGGACCTTATCCTTCGGGAATCGTTCTATATAATACCCTGCCCAAGAAAATAAAAGATATTATGAAATTGAATGTCTTCAAATCCGCGGTTAAAAGCTACCTCCGGCAGCAGTGCTTCTACAATGTAAAAGAATTTATTGATTTTAATAAAAGTTAAATTCGTCTTGTACTTTATCACGCCATTGCTGTAGTACTTTTTAAACAACTTATAACAATTTCAAAAACTATTTTCTTGCATGATTGTGTTGTCTTATGGCTCATATTAATTTAGTTTTATGTGTACTCAACTTTGGCACGGTTGTGTACATAAATTCTGTAGCCCCATCCTGGCCCGGGTTTTTCTCCGTTTTTCCTTCTGGTAGAGGCGGATTTATCATACAGGTTCTCTAGGCTTTGTCTAGGGGCGTGTTTATTGTAACAATAAATCGTGAATTTAGTGTTATTTCAATTCTTATGATTTTTAAACACTATACTCAGAATAATCTATAGTTCGATAATAACTTGTACATGTAATTTTTTGCTTAAAATTACAAACATATTGACATTCTATTAGTATTATAACTCGCAGCTAACTTTTTATTTTATCTAGGAATTTTTGCTGAAATTTTTGAATCCGCCTCTGCCTTAGGGNCTTAGGGCCCTTGATCGGAATTGATGGGATGGTCCCTTGCTTGCTTCCGGAGAGTAAATTAGTTTTTTTCCCTCCACGTGGTCATACGCAGTTTGTACTGTTTTTTGACAATAAATTTATTTATTTATTTAATCAAATGGAACAATTCCTTTCACGAAAAGTTTGAGAATCAAACAACTGGTTGAAATCAACTGTTTCAAACATTATTATTATTATTATTATTGTTATATTCATTTACTCTGTAAAATATGTTAGATTCTCTCTGTACTCTGTAAAATTACTCTGTAAAACTCTGCACATTTACTCTGTAAAATTTCAATGTCTTAACTAGAAATAACAAGGTCATGAGTCTTTTATAAACAAATTACGGTTTTCAAGGAATGAAAAAAATAAAAAAATAACTACTTATTTAATACAATTATATACGGAAAGGGTAGTGGAAAAGCAAAAATTATGGTTACGAATTAATTTTCTATATAAACTCTGTGTAAATGCTCTATCATCCGTCGTATACAGGATAAAACCATACACAGATTGAAAACACAAAGTTTGGTCGATAATACAGAGAAAAGGTAAATCAAAAAGTTCATTTTAATATAGTTTATTTTAAATTAAAATAGTAAAAAATGAAGCACAGAAGAATTTACGAATATCAGAACGAAAAAAGTAGACATGTACAAGATCTTCATGAATATCTAAATTAAAGCAATATTATTGTTAAAGAATGTTAAGGTGTTTAATAATACCTTGAGAAAATTTTACTTCCATTTCATCCAAAGGAAAAAAAATACAATCATATAGAATATCGGTTATAGTATTTATGAAAAATAATCCACGAAGATTTAATTTCAACCAGAATTTTTATTTCAGAATATAAACAATCGTTTACTTTTTATTTTACGAGAAAGAATTGTAGGGAAACTGGCTTTCTTCCGCTCCAACCCTTTTTCGATTGCTCTTCGTTGACGAATATCGTAGGTTCCAATTTCATAGCTATTTTAAATGCATTGAAAGGACTTTCTATTGTGTAGAAACGTGCAAATGCACTTCATCCAAATAGCCTTGGATCCTTTCCCGAACTCGCAGCTCCCGAAGAAACTAATACCATCCTTCGCATCAGAGCGCTCTGGGGGCGAGGTAACGAATTAAGTGTCGGAATTAACGCTTTTCGCGAACAACCCTTAAGCCTTTTGCCTCACCCTCTTTCCCCTCGACGCGCCAACGAGACACTTAGATCTCACCCTAAAGTGTCCTCGCTATGTTCTGTTTTTGTTCGGGGAAAGAACTCGAGCAAAAATGATCAACCTAGTGTCGAGATTCGCTAATTTTGCCTATCACTCTTTCAGCTCCGTTAACAAAGGAAGTGGTCCAGAATACTTCTCTACAATTGAAACGAGTTTCACATTACGAAGCTTTTTTTTCTTCAGTCTTCGTATAATTACAATACTTAAGATAACAAAACATAGTGGGAGCATTCTATTAAGCGTACTATTGTATATTAGGTAAATTAGTTTGACACTTTGGTATAATAAATCAAAAACCAAAAAATGTGCGCGATTTTTAGGAATGTTTTGAGTTTTTCATATTTTCCGAAATTTCTCGAGGGACAAAGTTGAAATTGGTAATCAGAGCCCTCAAAACAATAATGAAGGTTTACATACACTACTTCTCTAAAACGTTCCAGGTACAAACACATAATGACTGGACTGCCGCGAGAGTCGAAGATACGTCTCGTATGAAAAATGGAACAAATTCACTGAACCCTGCCCATCGTACACTAATGTATCACGTTGCACTTAGATACTCCTGCTAAATATCCTACTGTTCTCATTCCTTATGCTTACTAAATGCGGAATACAAGTCCACGTTCGTAATGATTAAAAAGATAGAATAATACGTAAAAGTATTTATGGATAACTCTATTCAAATGCCTCGCGTCATTCAATTCTAGTGCGTCATGATATAGATTTTGTTTGGAAAGTGGTTTCAAAATATAATTTATAGATAAATTGGAGCTTTAAAATTCTAACACTCACGTGAATTTGATAAAATTTGAATTCGTCTATGTTTATTTTTTTAAACATCATTCAAGAGGCTGCAAGGACTACTAAAAGCAAAACCATAGTTTCGTGATGTTGAAAATAATCACTTCCTCAAAACTTCAGTGAAATTTATTTCGTCGTTTTTATATGTTAATTCAATTCGATGCAATTTAAATAAACAATTGCAAAACACACAGCGCGGGAAATAAAGTAGTACTCAACTTGAAAAGAGTCCCATACCATCGTAAAATGAAAATATGTGAGTAGTTTCATAATTAGTTCTCAGATTTATTATTTCATATAAATAGGTTTGTCATGCAATATTTTAAAAAATCGTTTTAAAATGAATATTTTAACCCCTGAATATTGCATACGCTTTAACTTATTCCCATACGACTAGGCTGTGTTTTTATTGNTGCATACGCTTTAACTTATTCCCATACGACTAGGCTGTGTTTTTATTGTAAGTACACTAAGTATTTTTCTACATTCTAAAGAAATCTCGCTCATCAGTACTTTTAAAATTATTGACGTAAACATGACTTCTTTTATATTATCTATAATAAAATACTAGAAAGATATGTGAAAATTGTAAGAAATATCTTAAACTATTGACGATTACTGTGTAATCAAAAATATAAAAAGTAACAAAACAAAATTGTAATTCATGTATATTGACGCATCCGTCGAGATGAATCATTCAACAACGTACCACTTTCTCACAACGAAATTAATAATAAACTTACTCTGAGTACTGATATACTTGACAACATGCATGACATGGATCTTTTGCTACGTAATTTTTCCTCTTAAATATAAACTAATTATGGTGTTGCTATTTATACTTTCGTCAAAAACATGCGAGTATAGGTAAGCAGTTCTTTCCTTAGAAATATTGTTAAGTGTATTATGATATATAACGTTATTGTTTCGAAACGAATCATTGTTATTATTATTGTTAATTACAATACAACATCAAGAAAATATTCGTGCTGCATAATTTTAGCACGAAGCATTGAAATTATTTCTAATACCCTCAAATACATTTCTGCTCCACTTTCTGAGCTTAGAATCTTAGCTCTTTGATCATAGTACGGCTAATTTCCTTCCAAAGCGAAGTTCAAATATCAGCTTCTACTTGAGAGCTCTCGTATCGTGTCTACACTCTTCACCCTAAAGGATTACAGCTCATGCCTTTGACTTCACAAAGGAAACGAACCAGTTGATGCGATGAGAAGAGGAAGATAAGGGTGTCATAAAATTTCATATCAATTTGAAGTGAAAGAAATGGCACCAGAAATGTAGAGTAATTTACACGGCGAAGATAAAACGTAACAGTAACAGTAATTTAAATTTAATATTGTTCTTAAAATTCTTCAGTGAGAAACGCCTTAGAATCGAAATAAAATCTGCTACATTTTAACTTTTTTAAGGTAACCAAAATATATAATTGGAGATGTATCGACTAACCTTAAACCGAAAGATATAAAGGAAGTCGTATTAAAAAATCGTCATATTTTACGTAAAGCAGTTAAATTGAAATATCATTATAAGTGTCTCAATTTTCAGAATTAAATTTTGTCGTCGTTTCATGGAAAAATTTAGGTGTAATATTTTACCCACGCCTTTCAAGAAAATATTAAAATATTAACCTGAAACTTACAAAAGCGATTTTTATGAATTTTATAGGTACTCTATGATCACTTACTTATTCACGTATGACGAATGGTTCCTGGATTATTCACATTTTAATCGACAATAAAAGCAGACATCAATTAATACTTCAACACAACCTAAAAGTCATGGTTCACGAGATTGGTGTTTAATGACCTATTATCATCTGAAAATGTTCATGACTATGTAATGCGGGTAGACGTACGTTACATCTTCTGTCGTTGTTGAGCGCTCGAAGTGAACAGACGTACCGCGGAGATCTCTTGACTTTTGACCTTCCTACTGAACCAGAGCTTTTCCTGGAGAAATGAACGCCGCGCTTGCTGCGATCGCCGAAATGAGGAAAGGAGTTGCGTAGGTTGGCGGAGGTTCAAAGGGTGCGGACGAACGGTTTTGAAGAGCGGCTCATGAAACGAGAGACTAGATTAGATTACCTGAAAAGCCAATCCAGAAGAAATAATTTAGTTTTTTATGGTATCGATGTGGATGCGCGGGAGTCATGGGAGCTACAGATATTGAAATTAGGATTAGGATTAGCGCTGCTGAAGGATGAATTTATCATGAAGTTGGGGCGCCGTGATATTGAGAGGGCGCATTCATTAGGCAGCAGAGGAGGGAAGAGGCCGATTGCGGTTAAGTTAGCCTCCCTATCTTTATAGAAGGCAATCTTGAGGGAAGCATGGAAGAAGGCAATCTTGAGTCCACAGAGTGGGTGGAGGAAGATTTTGGCGCGCGGGTACGGGAGGATCGCCGCTTCCTGAGACGCTACATGATCGAGGCGAGGAGACAAGGCGGCCATGACGTCATCCGCTTCGATAAACTGGTGATCAACGGGAAGGAAATGGATAGAGCGTTTCTCGTGCAGCTCGACGAGACAACGTGTAGGAATGGGGATGACCGGAACCGGGAGAGACAGGAGGCGCCGCAGCGGAATCGGCCGCGAGCGATTAGTCCCCGGCCGCTCGCACGCGTAGAGCAATGGCGTGCAGAGGTCGAAACCGGACGAGACGCAGAGTTAGGAATCGCGACGTAACCTTGCAAAGTCGAGACGAAGTCCGATCCTGCACCAGTAGGGCCAGCAGCCGAGGAAGAGGAGGTGGTGATAGATAGGTATCCGGGAAGGAGATTATTGTTATTTCTTGGAATGCGCAGGGGCTTAGGGGTAAATTAGATATGCCGTATGTTGCAGATTATCTGAGAGAATTTAATATTGTCGGAGTAACTGAGACCTAGGGTTCACATGATCCAAGTTTTTTCCATCAGCGCATACGAAGGTGCTCATAAGACCATGTTGAGAGGTAGTCGAAGATGAAGTGTCCCGTGGCAGAATTTTTCATGCACTTTTAAAAACGAGATAAATCAGTTCGTTACAGAAGTCGTAACAAAAATAGACGACTCCCTTTGTTTGAGATTTGCAGGGGTATGGAATTGTTGTATTATATTTGCGCACAGGTAAACTATCACATCGTGATATCATAACCCTAATTTCTTCGTAGATTCATCCGATTTCGTAAATGATCTAGAAAGTAGTTTCCGGGAACTGATTTCCTCACTATGGGTGGTTTTTAACGCAAGAATCGGTTCGGAAAATGTATCTGTATCTCTAAATAATGTAGGAGGATCGAGTGACTGGAGAAAGCTGCGTAGAGCCAATAAAGTTGCGATCACCGCTGGAGGGGGACAAGAGCTCCTCGAATTCGTTCATTTTTTTGAATTAGATATCTTGAACGGGAAATACGGTGAAGACATGGAAGTGCATTACACATTTGTAAATAGTCAGGGAAGTAGCTTCATTGTTTTCAAATTGAAATTGAACAAATCCTCGCAACATCTTCAACCCATGGTGTGTCGCGCAAAATAGGATGAGGAAAAGAAAGAAGAATTCGCGGTCGCGCTATTTCAGACTCTTCGTGGACGGTCAGGGCAAGGTGGGGGGGGGGCGGCGGACGCACAAGCCGCAACTATTCAAAAGGCATAATGAGATACAGGTAAAGGAATGGAAATCTATATTAAGAACACAAACAAGAAGAAGGAAAATTGGTTTGACTCAAAATGTTACAAAAACCGCAGAAGAGCTACCAAAGCTCTGCAAATTTATGGTATACTTGGCACTCAGGCAGCTCGTCAAAGCTACGTTACATATTCACAAGAACATAAATTTTCACTCATAGATAAGAAAAGTCGTTGGCAAGCAAATGAAGTCAAGAGAATAGAAATGATTCTGAATGCAACAAAGGGAGACGCAGTCTGAGAAACACTCAACGAAGGAAAGGAGTAATACAATACCTAATCAGAGGTTAGAATATTTTTTAAATCTTCTCTGCCGACAACAATCGATGAAATTAAGCGAAAGAGGAGTAGTTACGTGCGGATTTGTTTCTGAGTGGGTTGACGAATTAGATCATGATACATCATATGACGATGTAAATTCTGCTATAAATTCAAAAGATAACAAAAACATCAGGGATTGATGGATTTCTACCTTAGTTTATTAAGGAACTATGACGGTAAAATCCGAACATAATTCTCGGATTAATATTATACTAGACTCAGGTGTTTACCCGTCGGTTTGTACTAAATTTGTTCTGATACCTATTTTTAAACGAAAAGGGAATATTTATTCACCAGAAAACTATCGTGGTATCTCGTTACTACCAATTTTGGGGAAAACATTTTGTCGCGTAATAAATGAAAGACTAAACCAGTGGTGTGATAAAAACAAGGTCATACATCCTTACCAATGCGGTTTCTAGGAGGGAGTCTCTACTATGCATAACGTTATCAACCTAGATACTTTCATTAAGAGAGAAATAAACTTGAAAAGAGGTAAATTATATAGTGGATTCTTCGATTTTGAAAAAGCGTTGACTCTGTCAATAGGGAAACGTTATGGGCCAAACTAAGCAGCAAGGGAATTTCTTTTAAAATGATAAAATTACTTCATGGAATGTACAAGGATGTCAATTTACATGTGAGATATGACAATGGTGATTTAACGACTAACGTAAGAACATCACTAGGGGTTCCACAGGGTTGTGTACTATCGCCTAAACTATTTGTTCTGTTCGTCGACATGATGGAAAAGCTAAAACAGTAGTAGTAAAAATGAAATTTGGACATTCGGAAACCAAAAAATAGAAAGAGTCAAAAGGATTAAGTATTTTGGAATTAACTTCACCATGAACGAGTCATGGAACTCCCAAATTAAAACTACACGCGTAAAAGTCATGGCTGCTCTCAAAATAATAAACAAAAAGAGATGCAAAATCCCTGAGATCCAAATCAGTGTGTGTGATAAAGTGTTCCGTTTCGTAATCCATGCGCAGCCGATCGAGTCAAACGTCACCTAGACACTTGGTCGGAGCTCCACAGTACCGCGAAGGAGTGACGAAAGAACATAACGTGTTAACTAGCTTGTTATTGATTGTCACTCTGTAATCCTTACTTGTTATTCTTGCCCTGACCCATGGTTTCCGTGGTTGCCAACGATGCTTACCAAATACTCTAGTTGCAGTCTTCCGCTTACAATCGTAAAACATCACAACTTTCAGTATATTCACCAAATGCCACTTATGCCTCTTTATCGTTTTATCGTTTACTTATCACCTCTACTCTATCTAATAATCAATTTAGTCGCGAATACCAGTTAATGCAACTAGAAATTCGTTAAAAGTAAATACCAGGGCACAGTATGCACAGCCCACGGCAATTAAAGGCTCTTTTAGCGGCGCATGCACCCTCTGCACCGCCAATATAATATGATAAATCTCTAAATATTGTATTTATGTTTATGTATATGTAAATAAAACCCATTTTATATGATTTTATTTGATACATTGTCTCTGTTTTCAAAAATATATATATTTAGTTTCCACAGTATTAGCTGTATTGGGGAATTGCCAAGGGTCTTACGCTATGGTAATATATATATATATATATATATATACTGTCTCTTATACACATCTAGATGTGTATAANTCATTTTTTCCTTTTTATGCCAAAAATTGTGGTTTGGCTTATCTTAAAGATATTTCGGAAAGTAAAGTTACTATATTCAAATGGAATTCTATTCTAAAGAATAAATCATAACTATAACTGTACAAATAATTTTTACACACAATTAAATGAGTTATTAATAATGCTTTAATGTAAAATATTGACATCAAGAGTATAAATTAGCCATCTCTCAAAATTTGATTATATTAGCAAATTTCATAACAGAATACTCGAAATGAGACATTATATCATAAGAACAAACAATCTCCCTATGACATCTGTAGTAAAAACCAGCTAGGTGTTAAAAATAAGAAGCACTGTAGTAACCGGCGCAAAATGGTGTAGACAACAAACAATCCGAAATAATGACATTTCTGTAGTAGAATTTCAACAATGTATGTTTTGTTTTTTAGTGCTATCTGGATGATAATTTGCGTTTTAGCACAAACACGTAAAAGTACTTTATAATGAGATGCTCACTTTAGATTTACATGCCACCGATTCTCTCCTTATGTGGAAAATACTCTAGAAATTTACTAGCCATAATTAAATGATAAACTTATTGGTGTTGAATTTAATGGAAATTGGATACGAGACCGGGAATCGAACTTTGACCCTCGAGTTAGCGTAGTGGTAGCGCGCAAAAATGGAGTTCCCGGTTTCGATCCCACGTTGCGTATCCTGTTTCCATTCCATATTACATCATTAGTCTGTTCCTTCGCAGTGTAGTTATTCGCAATTTCAGAGATTTATAAATAAATTACAAAGAAACAGGTGGCTGTAAAACCTTTGCTGACTACTGCCCGAGGAAGCATTAAAGCAGAGCACTCCTTTATCGGGAACGCCCACTGTCACAGCTTCAAAGCATCGATTACAGCCTCAAAGCTTTCAAAGGGACTGGGGGTCTGGGTTAACTAGATTACTCGTGACACCGCAGGACTGACCAGAGGTCTTTTGGGTGCTCCTGTCCATTTTCACTTTTTCTCGAAACCAAGCAACCTTGAAATGAAATGGGAACCATTTAATGTACTCATGGTCTTGTCCATATGTAAATTAAAAAAAAGTTTTTTGTCCTGTATTATGATTTAATATTCAAATTGTAGAAGGATAATTTATGATCCCGTGCTACAAAATTACTGAAACTAGATCTAGGATTTATTCATTTATGACATACGCTGTAATGAAATTGAATAAACTTTAGTAAATATATTATATATTATTAATTAATCGTTCCAAACACACTATATATATTCAATAATAAAAAGTTTTGTAGCATTAATGATCTACAGTAATTGCTCGGGCATGTTCATTAAAACGGAACGTATTCAGTAATCATATTTTCGATTTGATTTTTACAATCATGAAGTTTTAATGATGGCTCTCAAGCTTGTATCATTAGTGATATTTAATGCCATAAAATTTGGAATATTAAATGTAATGTTTTCGTTATTGAATTATACAATACTTTTTGTATAATTAAGTTACATGATATTTTTGAAATAATATTATTTTCTCTTTTACATAAGATCGAAGAAGCATTTGTTTTTTAATACAATTCTTTTATTCATTTATTTTACATTCATATTCTTTTATCAAATTTTCTGAATGAATTAAATGTTTGAAAAGACGCTGTTGAATAAACACTCTCTCTGATTATAAATTTTCTGGATTCATTTGAATCGAAACATAATTAATTTAATTTTATTGTTGTGCAAATATAATTGATATCACCAAATGATTTCATTCTAGAAAATAAAATTCTAATTTCTAATCTTATATATAAAGGAGAGTGTATGTATGTATGTATGTAATTTGTTTACTTTTTTTCTGTCATAGAAACACAACAAAAGAATTTTCTTACTTAACCGACACTTGATAATTTAGAATTATAAACAAAAACAATTGAACATCATTGCTTAACAATGCCTCCAAAAAAACGTAAAGCTATTGAAAGTAATGAAGAAAGATATAAAAGATTAGCAACGATACGTGAAAGAGTTGCAAGATCTAGAAATTCAGAAACAGCAGGACACCGTGAAGCCAGACTCCAAGAAATGAGAAACAGGGCTGCAAAAACCAGAGCCTCTGAAACACAACAACAACGTGAGGCCAGGCTTAATGATCTACGAAACCGAGCTGCAACATCCAGAGCCTCTGAACCACAACAACAACGAGAGGTCAGGCTGCAACAAATCAGAGATAGAACGAGACGTTCACGAACTGATGAATACTCCGATTTACAGTGTGAAGCATTATTCTATGACCCTCACATAGATTACGCACATCACGCCAGTATCAACATAGGAAAAATGGATTTAATTTGCCGCAATTGCCAAGCCAAAAAGTTTAAATCAGAACCTCCCGGTCTTTGCTGCAATAATGGTAAATTAAAACTTAACCAACTGGACCCATTACCACAAGAACTCTTAAAATATACAACTGGTGATACACCACAGTCAAGACATTTTCTGAGTAATATCCGAAAATACAACTCATGTTTTCAAATGACCTCATTTGGAGCCACATCTGTTATTAATCAGCCTGGATTTCAATCCACTTTCACAGTACAAGGGCAGATATACCATAAAGCAGGATCGTTGTTGCCGTTGCCTAATCAGCAACCAAAATTTTTACAATTATATTTTATTGGAAACGACCAAGTTGAGACCGACCAAAGATGCGCCAACAATTCAGGAACAAGACGTGAGATTGTATCTGATTTACAACAAATGTTCCATGCACACAATATTTACATAAAAACGTTTGAAACTTCAATTGATCATATGCCCACAGATGCATATAAAATTATTATAAAAGCAGATCGAAAACCAGCAGGAGAGCATGAACGGCGCTTCAACGCTCCTGTAGTGGATGAAGTTGCAGTTGTGATATCGGGTAATGAATTTGAAAAGCGAGATATCGTGCTTCAATTACGTAGTGGATCATTGCAGCGAATTTGCGAAACGCACAGGTCGTATGATGCTCTACAATATCCTATTTTATTTCCTTATGGTGAAGATGGGTATCATTTCAATCTGAGGCAAGTTAATCCAACAACAGGTATTCCAACAAGTGCAAAGGTATCTGCTATGGATTATTATGCTTACCGTCTAATGATACGAGGTACTAAACACAACCACGTGATAAATTGCAGACAATTATTCCATCAATTTATCGTGGATATGTATGTAAAGATTGAAAGTGAACGTCTTCAGTTTATTCGTTCGAATCAAAAAAAATTAAGAGTGGACCAATATATTCACCTAAGAGATGCGGTAGCAAATGACGGAAATATTGAGAATCTGGGCACTTTGGTTATTTTGCCAGCGACGTTTACGGGCAGTCCTAGACACATGCATGAGTACACACAAGATGCAATGACCTATGTAAGGACATACGGGAGACCAGATTTGTTTATTACGTTTACCTGCAACCCGATTTGGTCAGAGATTAAAGAAATGCTAATCAACGGTCAGTCATCCAGTGATCGCCACGATTTAATTGCGAGAGTTTTTAAACAAAAGCAACAAAAATTCATTAATATTATAACAAAAGGTCACATCTTTGGAGAGGTGAGATGCTGGATGTACACCATTGAATGGCAGAAACGAGGTTTACCACATTCACATAATTTATTTTGGTTGAAAAGGAAGATTCAACCAACAGAAATCGACGCTATTATATCTGCTGAACTTCCTAACCAAGAAGAAGATCCTGATTTATACGCTGTGGTAACTAAAAATATGATCCATGGACCATGTGGAAATATAAATCGGAACTCGCCATGTATGAAAGATGGGAAATGCACCAAAAACTATCCTCGAAAATTAATTAAAGATACACAAACAGGAAACGACGGCTATCCTTTATATAGACGGCGAGCTCCAGAAAATGGAGGTTTTACGGCAATACTGAAGACGCGAAGCAACGTGGAAATAGACGTGGATAACAGTTGGATTGTACCATATTCTCCATTATTATCAAAAATGTTTAACGCACATATTAACGTAGAATACTGCAATAGTGTCAAATCTATTAAGTATATCTGCAAATATGTTAATAAAGGTTCTGATATGGCAGTTTTTGGTGTAGGCAATGAAGACACCAACAATGAAGTAAAGCGTTATCAGTTGGGAAGATACGTCAGTAGCAACGAAGCTGTTTGGCGAATCTTCGGATTTTCAATTCATGAACGGTATCCTACTGTGGTTCACCTTAGCATTCATTTAGAAAACGGTCAACGAGTATACTTCTCAACTGATAGTGCCGCAAGAGTGATTGATCAGCCGCCAAACACAACTTTAACAGCATTTTTCCAACTATGCCAGCAGGATACTTTTGCAAGAACACTATTGTATTCAGAATTGCCGAGATATTATACGTGGAATACATCAAGGAAAGTCTTTTGTAGAAGAAAAATGGGCAACTTTGATCCTGAGCATAATATTTATTCATGTGACGCATTGGGCCGAGTCTACACAGTCCATCCTAACAACGCCGAATGTTATTTTTTAAGAATGCTTCTACATACCATTAGAGGACCTCGCTCATTTGCAGAATTAAGAACGGTAAACGGAGAAATATGTGAGACATTCAGAGAAGCTTGCCAGAATTTAGGGTTGCTAGAAGGAGATCAACACTGGGATGACTCATTGCGAGAGGCCAGTTTGATTTCTCTTCCAGGACAAATCCGAATTTTGTTTGCCATCATAATAACCTCCTGTAATCCATCTAACCCAAAAACATTATGGGAAAAATATAAAGAATCAATGAGTGAGGATATACTGGCTAAAGTTCGAAGTGAAAATCCTACATTGGATATTACGTTTAACTCCGACATTTTTAATAAAACTTTGATTATTTTGGAGGAAAAGTGTATCACCATGGTTAACAAGACTTTAGTGGAACTCGGTCTTTTTGCACCTGTACAACATCAAGAGGGTGTATTTTATCCAGATTATATACGTGAAACTAGCTACACAATGTCTTACTTAGAAGCATACATAGCGGATAAAAAGCCACTTCATAATGAAGATCAGAAATTCGCGTACGAAACAATAATGGATCAAGTAGATAAACAAGGAGGAGGAATCATTTTTCTTGATGCAGCTGGTGGCACGGGAAAAACATTTTTAATTAATTTAGTTCTCGCTGAAATCAGGGTTCATGGAGAAATTGCTCTAGCCGTTGCATCTTCAGGTATTGCAGCGACATTAATGGAAGGAGGAAGAACAGCCCACTCTGCCCTTAAGTTGCCACTTAATATTTCCCGACAAGAAAATCCCACATGTCATATAAATAAAACAAGCGGCCAGGCACAAGTTCTTATAGAATGTAAATTGATAGTATGGGATGAGTGTACGATGGCTCATAAAAAATCTCTTGAGGCCCTCAACGCAACACTTAAAGATCTTAGAGGAAACTGCAGTTTAATGGGAGGAGCTCTGGTACTCCTGTGTGGAGACTTCCGTCAAACTCTGCCTGTCATTCCAAAATCGACTCCAGCCGATGAAATTTATGCCTGTTTAAAACATTCTGTTCTATGGAATCATGTCCAAGAAATTAGCCTTAAACAAAACATGCGAATCCTCTTAAGAGATGGGAATGCTCAAAATTTTGCAAATAAACTTTTGGAGATTGGAGAAGATAGATTAGTTATTGAAGCATCTGGTATGATAAAATTGTCATCAGATTTATGTGTATCGGTGAAAACTGTCCGCGATATGATACAAGCAGTCTATCCTAACGTTAATCAAAATTATAAAAATTTAGAATGGTTGCGAGAAAGAGCCATTCTTGCTCCTAAGAACGATGATGTTAATGTAATTAACAAGGAGATACTAGCCATGCTGCCAGGAGACGTGATTGAATATAAATCGGTTGATACCGTAGTGGATGCTGACGAAGCCGTCAATTATCCAACGGAATTCCTAAATTCACTTGATCCAGCTGGATTGCCACAACATCGCCTTATACTTAAAGTAGGATCTCCAATCATTTTATTGCGAAATTTAGATCCACCAAAACTCTGCAATGGGACACGATTGTGTGTGACAAAATTAATGAAAAATATAATCCAGGCAGTCATTTTAACTGGAAAAGGAAAAGGTGAAATAATTTTTATTCCACGGATACCTCTAATCCCAACTGATCTTCCCTTCAACTTTAAAAGATTACAGTTTCCAGTCCGGCTAGCTTTTTCAATTACCATTAATAAATCACAGGGACAGTCTTTAAAGTTTTGTGGTGTTGATCTAAGATCGCCATGTTTTAGACACGGGCAACTTTATGTTGCTTGCTCCAGAGTAGGTTCGCCTAAAAATTTATATATTCTTTCTCCTGGATATGAAACAAAAAATGTAGTTTATAAACAGGTGTTAAATAAAGAAGATTCTTAAATTTGTATGAAGTAGTGTATTATTGTGCTTTATAATTTGTTGTTTTTATTTATGTAGTATATTTATATTATTGTTTCTCCCTAACCCGTGCAAAGCCGGGTATTCAGCTAGTCTGTTCTAAATAGTAACCAAAATACACTCGTTCATTGTGGATTATAGTATTTCATGGAATGCTTAATGCGAATGAAAATATTTGATTAGATGTTAAAATGTAGTTCAAATACCATTTCCACAATATTGTTCGGTAATTCGAGTAGATATGCAAAATCTGAATTTGCTGTCTATGGGAAGAAAAGTAATGATATTAATTCATTGTAACAGTTCACTAGCTCTTCTGAAAGGCTTCGGGTTGATTCGCCTGCAGTTCCTCAGCTCCTTGTGATGTTCGTTACAATTAGTGAATAACGTTATTTCAAGAGTGTTTTGATATTGAAGGACAAAGAAATCACACAAATTGAGATAAAGTAAAAAGGAGAGACATTCACTTGGCTGAAATAAATAATTAATTTATACTTAAGACCTTATCATGAACGAATACCATATATTTTTGTGCTACGTAAAGTGTAATGGTGGATATGACCGAGTGAGTATTTGACATGGTGAAACAGTCAAGAACCCGATATGACTGACTTGTTACAAAGCACCCTTTTCTCCGATATAATAATAAAAATAATTTATTAATCTCCAAGTAAGCAATGCTCGGTGGCAATGGAAAACATAATAGACATAATAAGAATATAAATTATACGATAATGTGAAATTTAAAAAAAATCTCCGCCCAAATATCTATAAAATACATACACACGGAAAAATCTCAAGAATAATATTTCAAAATCCCGTGAAAATAATGGAAAATCTCGAAGAAAACTAGCAGAGGAGTTATTGCACTCATGGAAAATACGCTGGTCAAAAAGCACAAAAGAAGAAAAACTAATAAATTATTTCGAATGTTAAATTTAAGGAAAGGAGAAAAGGATAATTTCATCCAAATACGAAGGTTTTGTATTTTTTTCTGAAATTTTAAAAAATACTTTAGAATGATATGAAAAGGGAATAGAATAAATTGTACATGTGTAATGAATGAAGATAATGTGAACGCAATTTATTGAACTTAGTTGTACGGAAAAGAAAGGAAAACATTTATTGATGTCCTATTTCGGTTAGATGAAATTAAATTAGAAGAAGAGAAAAAATTAACAGTAAATGAAATTCTATTTAAATTATTTTCGGACTAAACATTACAATTGTGCGTTGATACTTTAAATGGCGGGGTAATTTGTGTATCCACAACATTCATAACAGAAGAGAAGTAAGGAATGCGGAAAAGAAGAAAATGGTATAGAAAAAGACAAACTATGTAATGACATGGTCAGATATAGTTTGTAGAATTTATTTGTTTTTTATGTTTTTAAGTAATAATAATTTCGTTCCATATTTTAATATTTTTATGTTAAGAACCTGACACAGTGAGATTTATTTTCCACAGTTTGTAAGTCCTTCAGAAATCCTTCGTGTCACGGAAGAACTTGTGCTCTTGATGAATAATACACCCCACAGGTTCGCTGCAACTTTTTGTAAGTTACAAGTGGGGATGTTCCAAGCTTAATTCTGTTTCGGTAACACGCTTTATAGAAACTACCGACAATCACGCTATGCTGCCCCAGGTAGATACCGGATGGCATTTAATCTCGGACTGCGCTTTCGTGAGGAATTACCGTACGAGATATGTCACACAAAATGCATGATGTTCAGAGATAGCTCTCAGTGATGCCAGTGTCATTATTTGTCGGTCGCACTTTTATATATAGAATTTAGACTTGAAAATTCAAATAACAACATATCTAAATAAAAGAAGTGTTCAAAATTTTATTTTCTCATCAATAGTTCATTTCTTTTTCACTTTTTTTAAATTTCTTATATTAGTTATGTTACTTTGTAGTAACTGCAACTACTTAAGATTGGTGATCTATCTGGATATTGAAATCCAGATCTAATTCACAAACTGAAGAGGTGTTGACCTTCATGTTAGATTTCCGACTTGTCACCATTGTCACCTATGCAACCAAAACCAGGATATATGGGATGTATATTGGGTTCGAATTCCAGCTCGTCACCACTTTTATGTGGTTGCAGATATTCCGTAATTGTCTTTTTTTCATTGTTTAGGTACTCTAAGAATATTCTCTATATCACTCATAGTTTCAGGCAAATATATTGTCCATTTTATGCTCAATGTAAGCAAGCTTTTCTCCTCGTGAACAGAGCGGGC
Organism: Laupala kohalensis; assembly: GCA_002313205.1. Classification (NCBI taxonomy): domain Eukaryota; kingdom Metazoa; phylum Arthropoda; class Insecta; order Orthoptera; family Trigonidiidae; genus Laupala; species Laupala kohalensis. The sequence goes on from NNCF01126124.1 coordinate 1,470,593, forward strand.
GAAATGGAACTGACCCAGAAAATATTTACAAGAGTTTCACGGAAATGACCCTTGTTAATAAGCAAGAGGTCTACCCATCACAGATAATGCTGAAAATGGCCACCGTTGACGTCGACGCAGCGCTGTGATCGATTTATCAAACTGTGAGACACGCGTAGCAACTGTTCTTAAGGGATAGTAGCAATAGCGTTTTCAATGTTTTGCTGTAGCTATTCTAGTGTGGAAATAGTTTAGTACACCTGACCCTTCAATTGCCCCACAGTTTGAGATAGATCAGGTGATCGAGGTGGCCATGAGATTTTACTGTCTCTGCAGACTGTCCTCTCCTCACTGAACAACTCATGTACTCGTGACAAGGTTCTGAAGGTGGTATGTGCAGTTGTTCCTTCTTGCTTAAAATAACTTCATCGACGACACCAGTGTCCATTTCCATTATTTCTGGAAAGGACAGTTCTATTCATAAACAAGGATCAATTCCGTGTCAGGATTACAAGTCCTTTTCGGGGTTGTTTTATTCTACCCACTCTGCATATTCCAGGTGTCAGCAAGTGCGCAACACGGAAATGCTTTTAGACGACAGGCGACGCGTCTCGAATTGTACGCAGGCGTGATGCAATGCGGGAGATATATTTTATTCCAACATACTGGAAAAGAGTACTTATTTTCATAAGTAATTATTGTATATTCTCTGAAATTGACAGAGATTCTTCAGAGGAGGCAAGCTTCTCCGATTTATATCAACACATCTGGCCAAACTTAAGAATATGGTCCCACAAGGGTTCGAAAAATAATTTATGTCATAATATTACAAATATTATTGCGGTTCCGAAAATATAAGCCGTATTCTTCGCTTTTCATATTTACGGTAGTTATAAAGAAATATTGTCCCGCATTATTTTCTTCTCTTCGCCGCCGTTTATGTTAGTATGTTAGGGTATGATAATTATAATATTATAACAAATATAAACAATTGTTGGGTCACAGTCGGCGATGTTAGGTTTGTTAGACCCGGCGATTCCGTTTAAAGAAAATCTGTTGTAAGTGTGAAGATGGAGGCGATGGTGGAGGTAGCAGCACTCGCGGAAGGATACACGAAGAATGAGGTTAGGATAGGGTCATAATGTTAAATTTGCCATCGAGAAAGGGAATTTTTTTTCACATAAAATGATTCAATTTGTAACTTCCGAGAACAAAGTCCCTTCCAGAATCATGGCAAAAAACCGTTTTTTGATATCTCATTTGGATAATTTTCTACGGCGTTGGACCGTATAGTTAAATTGGTCCACATATCTATATTTCTACTCCAATGACATTAATGAAATAATTTTCTAAAAGTACTTCAAAATTACAATATTTTTGTGTGATGTGTGCCTAGATTGGGATTAACTATTATGAATGTCACTAGAAGTCGTGCGTAAAACTAAAGTATCAGTTCAATTTAAGAAAAAATGAATGGTGCTGAACCATTGAATATACAATTTTGGATTTTTAAAGAAAACGAAAATATTTCTTCATACAGTTTATTAAGTGATAGTGCTAACGTAACATTTCCTCGTTATATCAAATCTTCAAATATTTGGTGTAATGATGTAACATTATATTGTTGTGTGTTCATGTTTCGTTGGAGTTCTTTGATTGATGTCATAACATGAGATAAGACTGTCAACGTAGCAATAAGAACAATTTTATTTACGAGTATGAACATTCACTCAACGATGACCGAAATACCGGCATAAAGGCTGTGTAATAAAATAAAATTGTTATATACTTTCAAAGTCCATTAAAACATTACAGTAAAGTATGATAGCTGAAGAGACTATTGTTAATCGTTTCTTTGTTTTCTTTGGATTAGGTCTAGTTTCTTTTACCGATATTTTAGTTTGCTTCAAGCCAGGAACGCTTGATATACTGAACATGCGTTATGTAGGCTTCATGTTATATATGTTATTTGCAGCCATATTTAAAAGCATGTCCTTAAATTTCTGAAATGTATCTGATTGTTGACAAGTTTTTTTAAATCAGCAAATTATAATACTGAAATGCATTCAGATTCCATAAAATAGAATATATCGATATTTTATGATAAATATTTATGAACATAGAAATACATACTTTATAAACAAAAAATGTTACAACTTTGCAAATCTCTACTTCCATGACGTCACACAGCCTGTAATACACAGGATACAAGTAAACAGCGTGCATATGAGTTTCAATGAACGTAATCCTAATCTCTGTTGACTTCTGGGGCGACCGAATCCCGACTCATCGGTGCGTTTTTCTCCGTCTCTCCTTTACTGTTTCGCGACGCTGACGTTGGCGGCGCCGCTGTCGTGGCGGCGTTGCTGGAACGAGGCGTCGTGGCAGTATTGCTGGCCTTGGACGCCGTCACCGTCAAACTCGCACGACGCGCAGTGGTTGCGCCATCCACGCCCTCACCAGACGTCTTGCGCGCCTTCGACTCGTCCTCTTTACGTGCGACGCCCGGCATAGACGATGTGACCTTCATGAGAGAAAACAATTTTTACTTTCCAATGACACGGAATGTATAAGGAAAGTATTGTAATCGGTCGAAAAAATGAGATATTTATTTAATGTCTTATGGCGAGGTTCGGGTTATTTGGTTCGCTCTTCCACCAAACCGTGTCTTGGGTAAGGGAATTGGGAAGGAGATATGTTGTATTGCCAGGGAACTTATGGTACAGAACCGACATTTGTCTGGTGAAGGGAGGGAAACCCCAGTTGAAAACATCACCTAGTTCGATCCAGAAAGGTTTGAATCCACGCTCAACGGTTCCAAGGCAGCGAAGATGCTACCACTAGACCACCGCTGGATCTCTTCGAATTGCTACCAGGAGAGTTTACTTTCAAATTTAGATGATGATGATGATGATGATGATGATGATGTCCAATGCCACGTGTGTGAAGAATTGTGTTTACTCAATAACTCAGGAACAAATTGATGCTTCAAAACTAAATTTAAGATTTGACTTTGAATGCAATGGGAATAGAAGTCCTGTTCTGAACAGTTCTTACCCACTTTATTTAGACACCGCGCTCCAATTTCATTTTCTTAAAATTAAAAATTGTGAAATATGCATAGAAGTATTTTGATTGGTCAGTTCATTCTGCGTACATATTGCTAAACCGCATTTC